>JBCEWC010001341.1:0-42066 GCA_038996855.1 Solanum aculeatissimum
TCTTATAAATCAATATATAAGAGTGATCTCTTTTTTCGTTAAAAAAAAAAGATGAATGGAAATGGTGATAATGTAATAATCCGGCGAGGACAATAACAGAGTATGAATGAAGAAGAAAAGGAAAGAAAATTACTTGATTCAAAAATCGAATTATTTCATAAAGACTAAAGAAAATAAAATAACAAAATGAAAAAAAGAAAAAAAAAAGAGGGGAAGAAGACGCACTAGTGGAGGGTGGGTGAGGGGCTGATTTTCCTTTTTTTTCTAAAAATAAATTATTATTTTAATAAATAATTAGCTATTAGTGAAATCAAAAAAGGTACTTTTTTAGAAGAAAAAAAAGAAAAAAATTATTTGGGATAAGTTTAGGAAAGTGTAGAACACATTTTTTGCCACATCAGCGTTTTGTGTTTAATAGATATCCATTTTGAACAATTTAAGTGTCTAATAGGTACTGAGCCTAGTTGAGGCGTCTAAGTGAAAAATCTGGACAACTTTAAAGGGCCATTGATGACTTACACCTTGATTTAAATTCATGTACCTCAACACCATTCATATGGATATGGAGAAAGATATATATTTTGGAATGTTGTAGATCTTTTATTTATTTAAATTATTACTAGTATATTGTTTTTTTGGACTTCATTTTCACACAAATATTTGGCTCCCTTTGGGACCATTTCACCTAATATATATTTTCTTAGTACTTTGATGACAAAATTTGAACTTATTATCAAGACATTTGGATTGACACAAATGAATAGATTGGCCTACCACTAATAAATGTCTAAAAGGGTCCCCTCCTTCCATGACTTTCACATTTTTATATCTAGAGATAGATGATTGGTGTGAGACGAGATGGGATAGGGTAAAATTTAAGTCAAATAAGGTAAAATAAATTTTTGAACGAAGCGAGTTAAACTTTTTGAAATGTCAAAAGGACATAAGGGGAGTTAAAAAAAAAAAAACTTATAATGTTTTATAACATTTTAGTATTTCTCCTAGCTCCTTTAATTTGTAAATGAAATCTCAACTTCTCCAAAAAGATTTATTTGAAAATTTTATATTTTCAAATATAAAATTTAAATGACAAATATATATTTTGTAAAAAAAATAAAATAACAACAACATTTTATATCTGTCAACCATTTATTTTATAGATAAACAAAAAAATATAGTTGATATTATTACCAAACCTCAAAGTGAATTTAACTTTCTCTTTTATAATTTCATCTCACATAACCAAACAGACACTCTCATATTTTACTTATATGAAAAAGTGGATGTATAATTCAACTTACAACATAATTCAATAACTTTAGCCTAAATTTTATATTTATTTTTTTAAAAATATTTGTTCTAATTCAGTAACTCATCATTTAGTGAATTTCAAATCTTGAATTTACATTTGATTGAAGTTATCAAGTGTTTAGGCGGCAAAACTATTCAAATAAGATATTAGGTGTACAAGTTTTATGCAATTTTTTTAATACTATTTTTTTAAAAATATTTTATGATGACATTTGTGATAATATGTCAAGGAAAGGACCTAGTAAACAAAGTCTTTATTTTTTTTAAAAATAATAATAAATTTTCTTTATGTTGAAATATGACATTTGACTAATGATTTTTAGTAGTAGCTCATTGTCCATCTCTTGAGTGAATGGACAAATGAATAATTAAATGAGAAGAAATGGAAAGTGAGAATGATTGCTCTAAATTTAATAAAATATTAAATATTTATGGTAATTATCATTATGCATATAGTAAATTTCAAATTAAAATATAAATACATTTCTTCTTTTTGCTATAATATAAAATCATTAGTTTTTTTTATATTTTTATTTATAACAATCAAATAAAATTTAAATATCAAAATGTCAAATACAACATAATACTATCTCATTTTTACGATCATAAAAATATTCAAACGATAATACAAACTCATGTTATTTGGACTCATCAAAAATATTATCGTATTTGTGTTGAATTCTCCAAAATTGCACTATTTGATGCATTCCGCAAGCACACTTCAATATTTTTAAAAATTCGAGCAAGATAATTAGAATTCACCATCTTCTCTACTTTAAGACCACAAAATCTTTTTTTTTTCGCTTTTTTTAATAAATAAGTTTCCTAAATTTGATCAAAACTTTTTTTTCCTTTCTTTTTATTTTATTTTATTTTATTTATAATATTTGAACCATTCCACCAAATGTCTCAGAGGGGTATTTTCCTTGCATTTGAATCCTCCCTCTCCTATCATCCAACTTTTCTCTTCATATCATTTATCTTCTTTTCCTATACTTTGTTAAGGCATTTTTACCCATTTTACTATTTGCTTTTTTCCCTTTTTTTTTCCTTTTTCTTTTTGGGGTCCCTCCTGTTCAGCTGGTCAAGAGGTTAATCTTATTGTTATTATATTCTTTTTAAGGGTTGTGTGGTATGTCTTTATGTTAATCCACATTTTATTAGTTTCTTTCTGCAATTTTTTGTTTTTGGAATTCATGGATACCCATTTGTGAAAAAGATCAGTTTTTTGCTATTTAATGCCAAAAAATTGACCTTTCTTAGAATTCTTGGATATCCATTTGTGGAAAAGCTCAGTTTTTGCAATTTAATGCTTAAAAAATGGCCTTTCTTTGAATTATTGGACACCCATTTGTAAAAAGATTCAATTTTTATACTTTTATCTGAAAGTGGACAACTTCTTTTGTGTAAAATCCCCAAAAATGTATGGAACCCATAGCAAGAGAGACATGGAAATTGAATATCAATCTCAAGTTCCAATTTTGAGGCCAAGTATACATGCCAGAAGGGCAAAGATTACTGTGAAATTTCAGGATCTGTATGGATTCACTGTTGAAGGGAATGTTGATGATGTTAATGTGTTGAATGAGGTTAGGGAGAAAGTTAGGGAACAAGGGAAAGTTTGGTGGGCATTAGAAGCTAGCAAAGGTGCTAATTGGTATTTACAAACTCATGTTTCCTCAACCCTTAAAACATCCCTCAAATTCTCTGCTTTGGTGAATGCAATTACTCTCAAGAAGCTCATTAGGAAAGGAATTCCACCTGTTTTGAGGCCTAAGGTGTGGTTTTCACTATCAGGAGCTGCTAGGAAGAAATCGAGTGCCCCGGATAGTTATTATGAGGATTTGACAAAAGCTGTACAGGATAAGGCCACACCTGCAACCAAGCAGATTGATCATGTGAGTTTCTTCAATTTCTTTTGTGGCTTGGTTAGATTCTGCATTATGCTGAGACTTGATGTTTATCTGAAAGATTTGGTTTTGTTACTTAGCATGTTAGTGTGTGTTTTTATGCTTGATGTTTATCCAAAAGATTTGGTTTTGTTACTTAACATGTTTTTTGTTTTTTTTCTTATGTTAGTTCTTGGAGCGAAGGGTCAAAAAAACATCTAAAGTATCTAGGTTTTTCAAGTTTCATACATGAACTATTAGGTGCGCCAGTTTTCTTGTTGAACTATCACCAACTGTTTATCAAAATCCACCTTGAGGATGGTATTTTACGTTGGAAAAGAGAAGAATTAATAGTTGAGGTGGATTCTGATAAGTAGTTGGTGATGATTCAGTTAGGAAAATAGAAAAAATGGTATACTTTAAGTGTGTCTTTTACCATTAACTCTAGTTCTTTTAGGGCTTGGTTAGTCCTTGCATTATGTTGAGACTTGATATATTTATAATTTGTTGGATGCTTTTGGTTGCTACTTGCTATTTTCTGTAGTAATAGGTGTTCTAGATGTGAAATTTGTCATTTCATTACAGGCTGAAATCCTAGGACATTATGAAACATAATGAAGTAGGTTTTTGGAGCAGTTGAAGTTCACAACTCAGTGATGTTCAGCCAGTATTTTAAGGAGATGACTTGTATGTTAGCTTCCAAGGATTGACTGCTTATTTCTGCGTTACTTTCTCAGTGTAACAGACAGATGTTTTTTAATAAGTCCACATGCACAAGTCATTAAGCTATTTTGTCTAATCCTTCAAACTTTAAATATATGAGGCTTGGACTTAACAACAAGAACATACCTAGTGTAATTCTACTAGCGGGGTCTGGGGAGGGTGTTGTGTAGGCAGAGAGGTTGTTTCCAATAGACCCTCGGCTCAAGTAAAGCATATCAAAATCAATAAGAAAAGGAAATACATGGGTGAAGAAACCATATAGACATATTTAGTTAAGAAACAGTTGCAACAACAAACAGTACAATAACCCCAGTAAAAGAAACAACATGTAATAATAAAATTGAAGCATAAGATTGTGGCTGTTAGACGTGATAAGGTGGGATTCCAGATATTTTGGAGTTTGGCCAGAGATGAGAAGGTAGTACAGGTTCCATTGGACCTTCTGGACGTATCATTCTAGAACACTGCTAACCAATATGGGCGAACTGGACCCAGGACCAAGTTCTCAGATGGTTGAGGGTTCTTCGGGTTTTGTCTCAACTGGCATTGAGTGACACGGGTTGACTATGAGTTCTCTCTGCTTGCTAAATGTTCAGTTAAAAAGTCTCCAATCCAGTATATTTATTACCAATACAGTCTCCTGTCTCGGCAGATTTATTACGTAAACGATTATTCACACTCGTAACGACAACACTAGATTTTCTCTTTCTCGTCGTGGTTGGTTAACTGCATAAAATTTGGCACAGGGTTTTATATTTACAACAACAACATACCAAGTGTAGGTTTGTATATATATGCTGTCATAGTATTTGAAGAGTGAGATTTACTTGTCATGCCCTTTTAGGGTCTTTGTACTGATGTTTCCTTGTCTGTGAACGTAACTCCATATAAATACTTTAAAGTTCTGGTAGTTTCTATTTTATTTTCTTATTATTTCTTTTTAGTTTGAGTGAGATTCACATGTTCTGCACATATACAGCGATTAAAGCTTAGTCAGCTGAAGGCAGGGTTATTTCATTTAACTTGTTGCCAAGCTTGTAGAAAATCTGAAAAATTTGAGATAAGTTACATCTTATGTTTTGGTATCACCACCTTTATTATTATCTCAATGTATTTTTACTTACAGGACCTTCCACGAACCTTTCCTGGCCACCCCTGGTTGGACACTGCTGAGGGTCATGCTGCCCTTAGGCGGCTCCTTGTTGCCTATTCTTTCCGTGATTCTGATGTTGGCTACTGCCAGGTAGATATGTTTTTTCTTTCTTAGTAGAATAAAAGATATTATTTTGATATTCTATCAGCTTTGTATGTTCTCCATGCTGCCATGCTTCACAGTGTTGGCCATACTGTCATTTTCACACACATTTGTATAGCTGCCCTTGTTTCTACACTATTAATCTTTCAGTAGGCTAGAATAGGCCTGACTTACAAGAATATGTATGTATATGAATTTGGACTATTAAGATCACCTACTTGAGTATTTCTACGTTTGAAATTACTTTCTGTTAGTTCTAGGCTTGTAAAATTCAAGATGTATTAAACTCTATGAATCATTTATGGTTGAATTACATAATCCTCTCGGTTTAGAGTCAAAAGCTGACCACAAACCTCCTAAAGTACCTGTTGGTTTCTCTTGTTAAATGCTTAGTGCTTATTTAACAAACAAAGGTATGCTTAGAGCATACATCCTACCCTCCCCAGATCCTACTTGTGGAATTACACTGTGTATGTTGTTGTGGTGTTTATTTAGAATAACTTCTTCGTTTGAAATTCATTGGGTTAAACTTACAATTTAATCTAGAATTAGCATTAAATCCAATAAAGCATGATCTTAATGATAATGACTTGAAAGAATATCAGGTTAGAAGGTTCAGGTCCATATACCCTTAACAGAATTCTACTCCATAGTGGAGTTAAACAAAACCAAGTGAATACTAGAATTTAGCGTTAATATGAAGAGTAAAGATTAATGGAAGGATGAACTTGGCTAGAGAATGTTGTCTTGGTCGTTTCCTTCTTTCGTCTCTTTTTAGTGAAGCCTACCCTTAGTTGTTTTTCTTCTTAAAATTTAACTTTTAAACCTTCTTTGATCAACCTTTAAACACACTCTTAAGGAGTTTCAATCGAACAAGGAAATACTTCTCTTCTGGAAAAAGTATTAAATATGAAACCGTCTATGCCGCATTGCTCTTGTGAAAAACAGCACAACTCTGCTGACATGCTCTACCCATCCACATCCAAATGATGGCATAGCTTTGGTAAAATCCAACATAGCTGCAGTGAGCCACTGCGCAATTTGTACTATTTTGCTGGTGTATCTGATTTGGAATCTGACATAGCTGTGCTGATTCACTACTAATTTTAGATGTACCTATGTTATGCTTTATTTGTTCGGTTAGGATCTAGATTTCAAAGTTGCCACCCCGCCAATCTTCAAGGTCCAACTCCTCTTAGTTATATGCATTTTCGATTTTGATATTGAATTGTAAGATGATCTTGATAGTATATTCTTATTCCAAATTGTGCGTTACTTGTTAGGTTGGTATCTAGATTTCAAGAGCTACAATCCCATTAAGCTTCAAGGTCCAGATCTTCTTGGATTATGCATTTTCGATACCAAAGTTGAATCATAATATGTCCTCTTGATGCATATTTTATTTCATAAATCATCATTCTCCTTTTGTACAAAAATATGATAAAATAAGTTAGATATTCCAATGAAGTACCTCAAAATTTTAGCAAATATTAAGCTATTCCATGATTTTATCAACTCATCAGTTTCATTTCTTTATTCACTCGTTCGCGTACTTCAGCAGTAGCTTAGGCCTTAGCACAAGATCAGGCCATTGATACTTATGTTCTTCAAGTCCTAAGATTTAGAAAAAGAAATTGTTCAAGACTTGAAAAACTTTGTGAAACTGGTAAAGGAAAAAGACATGAAAGGATAATACTACTCCTGTCCTATTTTGTTTAACCTAGTTATTTCTTAGAGATCTTTGCATAGGAATAAGATGTTTGTATTGTTTCTTTTTATTGTTAAATTAGATATATGTAGTGTTTCTCACGTAAAATATGAGATGAATTAACAGATGCTTGATGGTAGATGTAAAATAAGTCATGTCAGACCAATTTACCAGATCATAGCATGCATTTTGAAGATAGTAATATCATATACGAGTATACTTCAATCTCAAATCAGTTAGAGTCGGTTACGATAGAAGTGCTGATTCACTACTGATTCTACTGTTTACTGCTATTTGGCCATGTTGATACCATATCCTTAGGTGATGTTTAATTTTGTTGATTTATCCGACATCTCAAGGAATAGATGTTCAAATAGTTATACATTTAGCGTTGTTGCCTTAGGTTCTAAACCAAACTGCATGCAACATCCAACTCTTCACAATTTTGAAGTTTTTGCACATTACTTTGGTTTCAATTGTGATCTATTAGGGAAATATGAATTGGGAACCTACATCAACAAGTGGTCAATTTGCTTCACTAATATTCCCTTTGTCCCAATCTGTTACTTTCCTTTTTTGCTTGTCCCAAAAAGAGTCTCTTTTTATATTTAGAAAGTTTTCCAATTCCAATATTTTGCATGCTAGTTTAAGACCACAAGATTCAAAAATCTCCCATTGTTTCTTAAACTCCGTGCCCAGTTAAACTAAGACACTTAAATTGGGACAGAGGGAGTAATTGATATGTCAATCTGGTTTAAATCAATTGATTGGTTTGCAGGGATTAAACTATGTTGCAGCATTACTATTGCTGGTGATGAAAACCGAAGAAGAGGCTTTCTGGATGATTGCTGTCCTTCTAGAGAATGTGTTAGTCACGGACTGTTATAATAAGAACTTATCCGGATGCCATGTTGAACAAAGAGTATTCAAGGATCTATTAACCAAAAAATGTCCGAGGTACTTTTTATCTTTTCCATAAGTTTGCCCTTTGTGTGACTACAGATTCTTCCAAGTTCTTTATTTTCTGATACTGATGAGCAAACATACAGGATAGCCGCTCATTTGGAGGCACTGGAGTTCGATGTTTCTCTTGTTTGCACCGAATGGTTTCTCTGCCTTTTCGCCAAAAGCTTGCCTTCTGAGGTCAACAAATTTAGTCGCTTTATCCTCTGTGTGTGTGTGTTTGAGTTGCTATGAAATGGACTGTGCACTCTATGCCCTCATATGATATTGTTTAATCATTAATGATCCTCCATCGACTACTTCATTTCAGACAACCTTGCGGGTATGGGATGTCCTTTTCAATGAAGGTGCGAATCTTCTATTTCATGTGGCATTGGCAATTTTTAAGGTACATACTTCCTAATATTATACATTTATGGGAACTTTTTCAATTATTTTTCTTGCCTCTTGAGTTCTCCATCTGCTTAGAACTGAAATTCAAATGCTAAGACGTAGCCTAACAATATGCCAATGACTAGATGAATGAAGAAGAGTTGCTGACGGTGTATCATGTTGGGGATGTAATTCATATAATCCAGAGATGCACACATCAACTTTTTGATCCTGATGAATTGTTGACGGTAATATGTTCTTGCTAAACTCCTGGTTTGTTTATGCTCATATCTTCAAGTACCTATTTAAGGATTAAGCCGGAAATGTAATGACTTTTCCCAATGGAGTTTAATGTTATTATCAATCAAGTATGACAAGAATTGTATCTTATCTTATAGCCCAGCGCGCTGGGTCGTCTTTTAAATTAGTTAAGTAGATAGAAATACTAAATAGATAAGGAGTAGATGAGTGAGTGAGTCCTCACTCCTCACTGACCTGAGAGATCTCCATCACCTAGCAGGCCTTATATATGGTAGGTCATATTGTGTAATCGTATCTTCATATTTGACTGCAAAGGAAGGAACTCGAAGTGAAAGGATTAGCAAAACCAAAATTTGAAGCTTATGGGTTTTGAACTTACCGCCGAACCCATAGCTCGTCTTAGTTACCGGGTTCGCAATTAAATATTTATACTTCTTTAATGAATTTTATGATACAAATACAGGGTCTAAGTAAAAGTTACTCGGCTCGTCGACCTAGTACTCAATCCACTAGCTCTGCCCCTGTATAAGGCCTTAAGTTGTTATGTGTATTGATTATAAAGAGTTATTCACCATCAGTTCAATTCAGTAAGGATATAGTTCGTGTCGTTCTAGTTTAACCTAACCTAATACAACAACATACTCGGTGTAATTCCATAAGGTGAGGGTCTGGGAAGGGTGCAGGATGTACGCAAATCTAATGATATAAAAAAATATTTGTGTTGTCAGTTTATAGGACTTTCTGTTCTGGAATCACAACAAAAAATGTAACCTCAATGTATAATGCTTGGGACAACATAAATCTTAGAATTTTGGAACAAATGTCTTCACATGACCATTTTGTGCATGAACAGTGTCAATCTATTCGATAATCACTATTTTAGACGAGTTGTTTAACCCCGAAAATGAACCATATTCTTGACAATAATTTCAGGTTGCTTTTGATCAAATTGGATTTATGACAACCACTACTATATCAAGACAGAGGAAAAAGCAGGAACCAGCGGTCATGGCAGAGCTTGACCAGAGATTAAGGCGGTTAAACTCCATGAACGGGGGTAACGAACCATAGTTTTGTGATGGAAACCTAGTGATTGTAGTATATTTATTTACACATATTGTATCTCTATCAGGCCATGATGCCCTTTTAGGAAATCACAACCCTTATGCTCATAAAGCAATGAGCTTAGACAACAGCTTGGAGAGAGTCCTCTTGTGTTAATTTATGTTGTACATCTTCAAAAGTGTAAATTTTGAACTGTTGTATACTAGTTCTTCCTTCTTCATTCTTCCCCTTTACTGTTAACTTGTTCAGTTTTGCTTACTTCTTTGTTGTTACGACAGGTTGAGAGCAGTGCCCACTCCCCTTGTATTTGGGGGGAGTTGGATGGCCATTCCGTTCTCTGAGACTTTCGTTATTCTTTGAAAGTGCACATTTAGGCATTTTAACTTGATTTCAATTAGCTACTAAACACTCCAACTCGTTCATACTGTGTATCGTGGAGACTTTGTAAGTTGAAATGTTTAACTGTCACAATAGAGATGAGTTGAAATGTCTAGATGCGTATTCTCAAAGTTGGAGTGTTTACTTGTCAACTAGGGTTGAAAGGACAGAATTCCTCGACTCTTAGCAGAAAACCCCAACTAGGGTAGAGAGGGAGCTCTTCCCCACCTTAATGGACCTTTTACACTGTCAGAATCTGGATTAGTCAGGCTAGTGAGTAGCAGATACCAAATGATTACTAGAAAAAAGAAAAAAAAAAAGAAGAGAATTGCCCTATTATAACCAACTTCACTTGACATGTCCTCTTGAAAGCAAAACTGAGGACAAAATCAGAAAGAAACCTTGGAATGTTTTTATATCTGTTTTTTTTGGTCTCTTCAAATTCTATCTTGCTTCTTCCACCTCCTTTTCGACTTCAGACATTGTGGAAGCAATGTCACCATCAGAGGCTGCTGCTGGAGATGCATCTGAAGCACTGTTTTCTGCAGTGTTGGACTCTGCATTTTCAGTCTTTTTTTGTAAGCTCCAGTACATGATGCTTGCTGTGAGTGTCAGCATCATCTTCTGGTTCACCTGAGTGGTAAAAATTGATTTAGTTTCTAGTGGCAATGGTTGTGCTATTACATAAAACTAACAGAAAAGGTAGAGAGGTTGTTTCCTATAGATCCTCGACTCAAAGATAATATGAAAATGATAGCTGTAAATGAGAAATATAGATGACAAATTTCATAGGTATATCTTTAACTAGATTAGACTAACCTACGTGTTAATGTGTGTGATCATCTCGTCTAAGAGCTTAAGTTGTCAGATACAGTACACTTTTATTTACTTTGATTATATTCTCAACACTAAGCATGTCAGACTTTCATGGAATTCACATGAAGTGTTCTTCTGAATGCATCTGAGTTATCTCATTTTAAGTGGAACTGAAATCTATCAAATGATTATCTTGTGATCCCAGTATGAAGCTAGTGTAAGTAAAATGCAAATACAAAGAAACTTTTAACCATAAGATGTTTATTAGGTGTCACATTCAACGTGCAAGCAAGCCCAAGCGCGCAATTTTTTCAGTCTGATCTCTTACCTCTATTATATCCTCTGGCAATAAAAAGATGGAGCACCCGATTTTCCGTGCTACACTGATTGTATAAGTTGCATTAAGCTTCTTATCCTCATCTGCAATGCATTCAGAGACATCAGTACTTTCTTCAAAAACCCAAAGCAAAAGATGACTGTTCAGGACTTTCCTTAACGACATAATAATAAACAGACACTCAAACTTGGCCTCAGCTGGCAAGTAAGCACTCCAACTTTGAGAGTGTACATCTAGGCACCTCAACTTGAGGTGTCTAGATGTGCATACTCAAAGTTGGAACGTTTACTTACCAACTGAGGCCAAGTTTGAATGTTTTACATACCAGTTTTACCCCTGGTCACGAGGCTCCAATTGACGACCCTTGGCTCCACAGCGCTTAGAAGCTCGAGAAAGAATTTCCCACTAGATATATTTTTGTCCTAACAAAACAAAATGTATCAAGTGTCATGCAATAGAAACTGATGGTAGCAGAGTTCAAAGTTTTGTCCATCACCTTAAAGCTTTCGATTTGAGATCTTCTCCCTACACTCTTTACTTTACTGTTTGCCCAATTTAGTATGTCAGCATCTGTTATCTCCTTTCGAAGGGCATGAAACTTCAAGTTTTTCAACAGTTGGAGCATCGAAAACCTCATTAACTGCCACAAAAAAGCTGGGAGACAACAAAATGACTTCCACATTTCAAGCATAAAGCATTAACATTTCATTCAACAGAGTGATGAAAACGATCCATATATTTGTAAAATTATAAATCCTTGCTTTCCAATTGCAAGTCGTGCTAGTTTGCACGATTATAGAGTTTTGCAGGTGTACAACAACGACACACGCCTAGTGTAGTCCCCAAAGTGGTGTCTAGGGAGGTTAGAGTGTACGCAGTGAGACCATTTCCAATATATCCTCAGCTCAAGAAAAAGCAGTAAAAGTATAAGAAACAACCGATAATAACAAAAACAACAGATAGTAACAAAACAGAAACTAGCATACAACTGGGAGTAAACTGAGGTTTAGATAGTAAAATATTACCTAGTATGAGCTTCTTGTTTCCTTGTACAATATCACTTCCAGCTACATTTACAAGGGAGAAATTCAGTTCTTTCCCAATTCTTACGACTTGGTTGCAATTCTCAACTTTCCTAAATGGCATCTTAATTGGAGGTTTTGTTGCTTGTTTCCAATTAACTAATCCTTGTGAAATTTTGTCTAGTACCTCCAAAAGAACCCACCCGGTTCTCACGTCCTCAAATAAATTATTCACATAAGTATCAATTCCAAGACTGTTGATCCACAACCGAAAGCATCTTTCTTCTCGAGAAGTTTGAGCATCATCCTCCATCATCACAGCAAAAGACAACTTTTTGGTGTCAGCTGTCAATCCATTCCTATAACAGAGTAAAACTCGCGTATAGTTCCACAAAAGAGAGGTCATATAATTCCATAATAAGTAATGATATCAAATTGCAAATTCGCGACAAAAGAGGTGAAACATGTAGTAATGCATTAACCATTACAGAAAAATGAGCATCAGATCTAGGAGAACAAGTACCTACAATCACTATCTTCATATTCACCAAATGAAACATAATACAAGATCTCTGAATCGAGGACTCTCGAGAAAAGGTGAACACAAGGAAACTAAATCAGTAATATATACTAAGCATGAATAACTTTTGAGTGTTGCTTGATTGATTGTTTCAATGTGCTGTACTTCATCTTTTAGTTATAACCAATAATAATAACAACATATTCAGTGTAATCCCACAAGCGGGGTCTGGGGAGGATTACATGTACGCAGACTTTACCCCTCCTCGTAGAGATAGAGAGGTCATTTCCGGTAGAAACTCAACTTAAGTAAAGCCTGCCAAACAGTTTGAAAAAGGGGATACAAATATGGGATACACCGAGCAAACTGAAGTAGCTCGAGAGTGGTTAGGCTTGTTCAATGTTCAGCTCATAACATAGAACAACTTTCAGGTTATCGGATGAAATGCTTAATCTAACCTGTGTTGAAATATTTGTGCAACGAATGCAAGATTTAGGTTTGCTGTTCCCTCAACAATGTCCTTTGGAGTAACATATCTTTTGCAATCTAGTTTTTCGGCTTGCTCAAGAATCAAGTTTGCTCTTTCAGTCGGATCTTCTGTATCTAATGTGTTGGTTGTACCATGTTCAGGCGCGAGAGTATTGAGCAAATGAGCATAGGCTTCACCGTCCTACAAGCAAATATAGAGAGGAAAGATCAGATTATAGGAATAGATTTGGATCAGAAGCTCTGGAATTATTTGGCTAGATGAAAATTGTAACATTACAAATTCATTCAAACATAATTTCATAACAACAGACACAAATTTCTTACCTTCAAGTCACTTGAGAAATTTGTAACCTCCTTCTTGTAGCCTGCTTTTTTAAGATGGAAATTCATCCATTTTAGTAAAACCTTTTCTGGAGATAAACTCATAAGCTCCTCTACTTCCTGCAAATGTTACTTCTATTACGTAATCTAGCACGAACATTGAAATGCACAAAACTTTTGACAGACGAACCAAAGAGGCAAAACACGAAAACTATTGCAAACCTTGCTATCTTCCACCAACTCCACAAGTTGTGGAGTTTTTCTCAGATTGAGATCAGCTAATAGTTGTATCTGATTTGCCACAACAGCAATGGTAGAAAAGGATTGGTGAAATTCCAATGTATCTAACAAGCACATTGACGAAGTATAATAGAAATAGTAAATACCTTGATGATTTGAGAAATCAATCCGACAACCAGATGAGGCTAAGAGAATAAGAAAAACAACAGCAACTTCAGCTTCTTTCGCGTTGATAATAATATGTTACATAAGAAATGTATGGACTTCAGACATACTCTTGCTTCGATTAAATCCTGCGTGCCAATATTGACCACAGTACAACCAATGGCTTTTGCGGAATTGAGGCAAAGGGTGTGGTTCTCATTTCTTTCCCATGGATTAAGAACCTTTTTAGTATTGATAGCACGTTCATCTATTGTTCCGGGGACAGCAATATTTATGAGTTTACTGTAACATATGATGTAGTTAAATGAATGGGACATTGATTAAGTAGAAACATGAATGTCCAAGAATGTTTACGCTTACCAAAGAAGAACACCATCCTTTGCAAGATCAAAGAGTTGATTGGTAGAAGGATCCATCGGAAGATAATCCTTCAAAAATGGATCTTCTCTGAGAAAGCTGTTGATGTGAGCAACGTATGAGCTCCTTTCAGATTCACTAATGGTGTGACGGAGTGTGGTTGTGGTTGCCTTGAGGAAAGAGGAGGACGTTTTTGAATCACCTAATTTTGCTGTAGCTCGTGCTTGTAGATTTAGATAGGCCTAACCAGAAAAACACAAATTTCTTTTCAATCTGTGACACGCATAACTTACATAATAAACACAACAAAGACAACCAAAGAAAAAAGAAAAGGATAACCAAGAAGATACAGAGTAGTGCTTCTTAAGCTCGCGAATAGCCCCTATTTGAAGATAGGTCGTTAAACTATGACCAAGACTTTCACCTAAGATCCATGTGTCACATTTCCATACAAAACTAAACAACTCGCGATAATGATGCAAGGAAAATGAAAACCACTGTCCAGGCATACATATCAGAATAACTTCATGAAACCTGAACTCTAACTAGCCATGACATTTTAAGTTTATCTATTCAACTCTTCTTCAGAGCCAAAGTTGTTCATTCTTTCAAAGAACCAAACGATATTTGGATCTCACCCGAAGGAACGATTCAAAATCAATTTCTTCACTCATGTTAGAAGATGACTCTCTCAATATTGCCTTAATATCATCCTCATTAAGTATATCTTGGCAAGCCTTAAGTTTGCACATCACAGGTGGTAGATCTCCCAAGGTGACCTTCCCAGATGGACTTCTTGCAGATAGGAACTGTAACAAATTAAATCAAGCATGTCAAAATGAGAAACAAACTTATATGCCAGTAGAAAACAGAGAAATGACATCAAATGCACCCTAAAGTTGTCCCGATAGGTCGAATACACACCAAATAATGTTGTCTGCGATGAGCTTTAATAGAGCGATATGATCAGTCAGGATTCATGTAGCCAACCCTGACCCGCTTGTTATTGAGGCGTAATAATCTTCACATATTATAACTCTATCAACGAGCTACTTTCTCTTACTCAAGTTTATAACAACAACAACAACAATTTTAGGTAGGCATAAATTTCATATTATTAAGGTCGACTATATGAATTATCTATATCCATTTTACTCTAGTGAACCCGTTTTATGCTCTTACACAGGCGGATTCAGGATTTAAGCTCTATGAATTCAATTTTTGAGATTGAAAGTACTAGGTTAATTAAACTCAACCCACAACTAAATAGGTGCATCCATCCATGCACTCTTACTAAATTATACTCCCTCCGTTTCAGTTTGTTTGTATTACTAAAAAAAATGACTCTTCCCCTTTTTCACAGCTATCTAATTCCAACTTTCCCCGCTAACATGTTTAACACCATAAGATTAAAAGACATTTTGGTACATTCCCCTTTTTCACAGCTATCTAATTCCAACTTTCCCCGCTAACATGTTTAACACCATAAGATTAAAAGACATTCTGGTACATTCTACGTTTCTTTAGTTAAAGACCACACAATTCAAAATTCTTTTTTACTTTCTTAAACTCCGTGTTAAGTCAAAATCAGATAAACAAACTAAAATGTTAACGTACACTGGAATTGAGGCCACGCAGCTCGACTTGAGTGAATTGACTCTGAAGCCATTGATCAGAAACAACAACACCAACAAAACTTGACATTTGTTCCTTCAACTCGATTTTTCTGATCACATAACTGAAATTTCATGAAAAAATACATCAAATTCAAAAACAAAAACAGCAATACAACAATGCAGATTGAGATTATTTGATCATTCATACACATAAATAAAATAAAATAAAAATATAATCTTTGATGAGTAAACAATTTTTCTGAAGAAATTACCAACCTTTACGTAAAAAATCAAATGCTAGTAGGAAAAGATGAATGAAGAATCATTTTTACGTAGATCTCAGCGTGCACTTTTTAAATTATTTTTTTCTTTTTGCAGGGGAGTGGAGTATAGGAATTAATAAATTATAAAGAGAAAATAATAAAGAAATAATTTTTAAATTTTTTTTTTTTCTTCTTAATTTTCCAAGCAAAAGATTCCAAGCAATTTAGTAGTTTTTACTTCAATTGTGTATTTTTTATATTAATAAATTCATTAAATATATATAGAAATTAATGCCACAACTCTGAAATGACAACGAAACATGATGACTTAACGTCATTCTCACCTTTCTTCATTTATCATCGACAGTCTATTCAAAGTTTCAAACTCACAGACTAAAAAACCTTATTAATATAATCTCCTAGACATTTTATACTTCAGAAGACTGTCTTTCACCTCATATACATTTGAAATACATTTCAACAACTATAGGCCATTGTTAAGAGATGATATTGTTATAAAAAGATATCATACATTGCAACATCATCGTCGCAAAAGATTTTGCGATTTACTCACACTCGATGTTCAAATCAAACCACATCGATTTACCATGAACCCCTTCAAGAACGCAAACACAGCTTCAAACGCCGTGAATGACAGAACACAGGAGTGGTGGTTTAGGATAATCGAGACAACGAAGATGATGAAAATATAGACACAATTTTACAAGAATCTATCAAAGATGGCAAAGACAAGCCAACACAACACACTTCTTGAACCAAAATTCTCAAGACAACTATTAGAGTTTGGTAAGCAGAAAACAGATGTGTATGTTATCCTTCCTATGTGTTCTTCTTGCTATCAGAATGTGACACGGCGTGGTCAACTGATTGCAATTGGCTTCGAAGATTCTGATTTTCTTCCACCAACCGATCATATTCAAGCAGCAATTTTTCAGATTGACTCTTGAGAGAATCAGTATTTGCTCTCTGAGATTGCACCTCCTTTTCTTTTGCCTCGGATTCTGATTCCAGTTGTTGTACTTTGTTCCTCAAGGAGGAAATTTCATCCCTTAAGGTACTGGCCTCACCATTCTTGTTGTTGTCCAATGCGCGATCCTGCTTCTTCACAGCCTCCATGGTCTTCCTTAGTAAACGAAGCTCCCTTATGTAATGGTGTAGTCTGTCAATCATCAGTCCGAGGAATAGAGAGAATCCTGCAAGAAATTAAAAGCATTTGGAACCCGTTATGCAGAAACTTGCTTCAAACAGATGATGACTAAACCATGGAATCTGAATTTCACCACCAGTCACCACCATCTTCTTAATTATGTGTGTAAATCAGATTTCAAGGCATGTGTCATCATTAGAGTAGGATAACACAACAATACCACTTCTGGGAACCTTTTGAGGATCTATCTATCCAGAACTCGAAGATGATCCGTTTCCTATACTCCCTATGACTGGTGCTTGTGTGCACCTATTGTTCTACATATATTTATGGCGAAGAGAGGAAACAATTTGCGGTTTGGCAAAAAACAGGAGGGTTAGGGTAGATCAACATGTGACACTTACAACCTATGTTACACAAATTCATTTGTGGGCTCATATTGAGTACTGTTGGTGTTAGTTGCACTGGTGTGCCACAATTTTTGTTAATTCTTAGTATACATATATGGATCTGCACAAAATATCCACACTCTTATTAGATCTGTTCGACATGGTTACGCCAAGGCAAATGAAGGATCCGCGTGACAGAGCCCACAGCTGAAGTACCCACAAAATGTCATCACACAACAAATGTATTGCAGGGTGAAGGTAAATACTATTCCCAAAGCACCATACACCCTGCATGTATGAGCATATAAAGAAAAAAGTAAGAATTCTTTTCAGCATTCGAACTGGGGTGATTTATGTCATTGGTGGATAGACCAAAGATGATCAATAGTGCAAGCTATACAGCTAAAATCAGTGAATACTACATCACTAGAAACTCCATCTATGGGACACACACTACTCAGATAACAAGACTTCCACATATACAGCTCTTAACCAGACAATGAGACTTCCACATATACAGCTGTTGAACAGATCCCAACGAGAATGTCCCACAAGATCTTATCAGTATAGAAGAGTGGGTAACTTCAGTAGAAACCATATTTTCCTGGTATACTTCTTGTGTACGGGTGTTAACATGCCCTTAATTAATACCTTTTATAACTTCCTCAGATCATCCAATAAAAACAGAGATAGATCCAATCGAGGAATTGGACAATGAATAAGATATGGTTTGTGTTCCCAGGTAAAGCATCTGGCAACAAATATTAATGCCTCTTTGCAAACTTAGATGTGTCAGCACTACATCATGGACGATTTCCCAGCAAAAGCAACCAACCTTATAAGGAGCGTTAGTCTTCCAAATCTTTTTTCCAGGGCCTCAATTCCAAGTGGATTGATTGTCTGTCAATCCCAACTGGCTATCAACTACCAAAATTGCAGCAATTTGAGGGAAGGGCAATCCAAGACAATACATCATTTATTTTATCCAAACTTACAGCAACGCAGATCACATGAATTCCTTAATAGAATCGTCAACCTTCGGGAATGATTCTGATCCACCAAAGGATAATCTTCTACCCATTCCCCTCTTAAGCCAGTGTTCATAAAATCTTCTCCTTAAGGTCCACTATCTCCAATCAAACAATCTGTATGTTTAGTTTTAACTGAAGAGATCCACACTCCAGCAACTCCCCACATCCCCTTGACAAGTTTGACACAATATGATTTAAGTTGGAGAGGCAGAACGCCAGAGTCCCTCCAAGAAGAGATCTTAGTACAAGAGAGTTGGAGCCAAAGAAAGCTAACTTAGACCTATGAACTTGTGGAAGATAGCTTGGACTGATTCTTTGAACAATTTAACTTGTTAAAGGCTCAAACTTTGAAGAAAAAAAGGAACAACTCATTTAGAGATTTTCCATCGTATCCCAAGTGAATTTTATCACATCTAATATAAGCATCTCCAGTCGTCAGAAAGAGCAGCCTTATGATTCTAACATAACCAGCAAAGATATATTCACGTCTGGAAATCTTTCTGAGCAGCAACTGAACTGAACAACTGAGAAGGGATGCAAACACATCACTGTGGATGCGTTCATCTGGCCAATTAAGAAACCTCCCAGAATATGTAAATTCCAATGTCTTAAAAATTATCCTAATGGACATAGAATCATAGTACTGGTATAAATAAATAGATGTCCTTGCATTTAGCAAAAAGATTGGGATGAACTAAACTGCTAAAGGTTGGTGCCAAGCATTAGCTTGAAGAGAACTCTCTCTCGTGGCGTTGGGAGATGCCGACTGCCCTTCTTCCCTTCTTTCGCTTCAACTTAGAAACTTACTAGGATAGTTGGATTACTTTGAAGTAGTATGATATTTTCTGAGAGTTTTCCCTCAATACTTTTTCCTATGTTATAGTTGAGTCTAAAGCATGAATCTTCATTACTTGTTGGCATCAATTTGGTGCTTAAATTAACTAATTAACTAAATCATAGCATCACAGATCACAACTTGCTCACTTTGCCGCTCAAAATAACCATGAAAGAGGAACTCAAAAAAACAACTCAAAACATGTTCTGAAAGATGCAAAAAGAAACATTTTTATGAGACCATGAACTAATCGTAAATGGAATTCTACAACCCACTCAAAAAACACCGAAAAATGCAAATAGAAACATACCCATGAATCAATCATAAGAAGAAATTCTACCAAACAGCCCAAAAAAGTTTTAAAAATTGCAAAAAGGAACATACCCATGAACTAATCATAAGTAACGAACAACCCCAGAAAGGTTAAAAATTGCAAAAAAAATAGCATACCCATGAACTTATCCTAAGAAGAAACTCCACAAAAGAGGTTCAAAATTTGTAAAAAGGAACATATACATGAGCTAATCATAAAAAGAAATTCTACATACACCTCAAAAAGCACTAAAAAATAGAAATTTTACCATGAACTACAGCAATATACCTAGTGTAGTCCCACCATTGTCGCATAAAGTGGAGTCTAGAAGAGTAGAATGCACAAAGACCTTGCCCCTATCTTAGAGGTAGAAGTTGTTTTTGATACCACGCTCAAGAAAAAACAGTCCAAAGCATTCCAAAAGAAGTAATGAAAGTGAAAGCATAACAGAGCATACTGAGCAGTAATTACAACAAATAATATGATAATCGAAATCCTAAAAACAATAGAAGGTATCAAAAATCGAAGGCAAGAAAATACATGAGCAATACTATGACTATAGTATACACGGATAGTGAAACCACGGACTATCACCTAATAACCTTCCATCCTAATCCATGTTCTCCACGGCCAAGAAACTACACGAGCAATATTACAACTATAGTATAGACGGATAGTGAAACCACACACTACTAGTATTACCTAATAACCTTCCATCCTAATTTATGTCCTCCATATCCGTGTCCTCCATGACCAAGAAACTATACGAGCAATATTAGGACTATAGCATAGACGGAAAACGAAACCAAACACTATTACCGAATAATCTTCCCTCCTAATCCGTGTCCTCCACAACCATGTCTTCGATAAGTTGAAACTATATCACATCAAGTCAAATCACCTCTAGCCAATACTTCTTCAGTCTACCTCTTACCTCTTCCTCTCCTAAAACAACCCACAGCGCAGCTCTCACACCCATACCCATAAAGTAATCATCAATTAAAAAAAAACTCTTCAAACAACCCAAAAAAGGTTCAAAATTTAGCAAAAAGAAACATACTCATGAACTAATCAACCCCCAAAAAAGTCCAAAAAATGCAAAAACGAAACATACCCATAAGAGCAGCTTGAAGAATTTGATGAGCAAGAAGGATTTGATCAGTAGGATTAACCGAATCAGCTGGACGAGACTGCAATTCCTTAATAGAATAAACAGTATAAATCATAATCACAAGAACAGTAGCTGCTACAGATTTAACAATCAACGGTCCACTGCCTCTTTTAATACGATCAAGAGTCATAATTATCAGTTTCCTCAAAGGGGTTCTGAATAGAAACAACACAATCAACCCCATTTCAGTGAACACCACCACGAACAAAAGTTGAACTTGAGCTAACATTTTGAATACACCACCAAATTAACTGCTTTTTTTTCCTCTGAGATTCAAATTCACCAAAAGGGGTCTTTCTTTACTGGATAAAGAGGATTCTTGCACAAAAAAAGTTTGATTTTTGGTTGAAAAAAGGGCGAGTAGTACAGTGTACAGGTGGTGTTGCTTCTGATTATACACTTGGGCTTACGCCTGAAGAAGACTTGTAAAGGAAAAGGACTAGCGTCGGCAAGACCTATCCATTTTTTCTTTTTCTTTTGTTTTTTTAAATCTGAAATTTGTAATTTAAAAATAAATTTTCATATTGAAAATTAGTTATTTTTTGTATGAATAAATGCATTATCAAGTTTAATTTCACCTATATTGAAATTTCATAGATACAATTTTGATTTCTTAAATTACTAGATTCAGAAGTCCGTGTTAACACGAGTTAATATATGTTATATTTCTTTTAAAAAATTATGCGACTTGAAAAATCTATTAGATTTTAAATATAATTTTTAGATATTTTAAGTTGTCTATTATTGTAATTTATAATTATTTTCACATAACTTCATATTAATACAAACTTAATATATGTTATATTTTCTTTCAATACATGTGACTTGAAAAGTCTGTTAAGAGTAGATTTAATACTACGATTTTTAGATGTTTTAAGTTACTATTTGTTGTAAGTTACAATTTTTTTTCTTTAATTTTTAATTAATATATATTATTTTTTCTGTTTTAATTTATATAACATTGACAATATTTTAGAGAAAATCAAATTTCTTTACACTCTTGTGTAGTTTAAAGTTTTAAGGCGTTAATTATTGTGATTCATTATAATTTTTACCTTTTTTTTAAATAATAATTATATATGTTATCTTTCTCTTCAATTCATGTGGTGCTTTTTAATGTCTTTTTACTATTTTTAATAAAGAATGAAATAATTGTATTTTGAAAAATCATGGCTAAAATAGTTAAAGGTTGGGAAATTTTTGGAATTAACAAAAAAAATAATACTCTCTTCGTCTCTTCATTCATTTTTAGCTGTCAAAAATTTTTAAATTTAATTTTTATTTTTAATTGTCATTTTTGACGAATAAAAAAAAGACATGTTTTCTTTTCCTATTATACCATCAATTTATTGTTATTGAGTTATTGTCCTTGAAAATATAATCTATTAATCAATATGGGTAAAATGACGATAAAGGGATAATTACACCCACAAGCCTTACAAAAAGTAGTCATCCGACTGACCTTTGGTTATTTATTACAATTTTGGGCATTTAACCCTCATAGTATAGACATGTATATTTGTGTATTATAATGTATATTTAGTGTATAGTTCATGTATAAGTAATATATATTGTGTAGCAGTGTATACTTTCTATAACTATATTGTATAGTTAGGTATAGTTTCGCTGATTTGAGGCTATTTTTTATGTAAATAAAACATGAACTACTTTTTTTTTGTAAACTTTTTACTTTTTTTGTATATATATATATGTAATTTCTCCGATGATAAATTTACTCTGTCAATAATTATTTTCTTAATATGTATGTCAAATCAAAATTTGACAACTAAAAGTAACGAAGGGAGTACAAAAGTTTGGAGCTCAAGATTTTTTATGCAAAATTTAAAGTTTCATCCACCAAGTCAACCAATAATTTGCTACATTAATGAACAATTATATTTCATAAAGCAGCAAAATTAATGCTCACACAAAAATAACACTAGAGATATGAATTCAAGATCTTTTTATACAAATTGTTGAAACGGTAGTCATCAAGCGACAAGTAAAAATATGTTCAAAAGTAATAAAAGTCAAAATGATGCAGATAGCTAAAGTAACTGCCACTTCTTACATAAAGTAATTTTCATTATAATTATTGAGATCATTTTATGATAAAAGTAAAATAGTAACAAGAGAACATGATACAAATAAAGTTTGAGAAAAAATTATTAAATGTAGTAATTTTTATTTTTAGGAAAAATTATGTAATTAGGCAAACATATGATATGTATTTATATTATACCGCTATAGTTTGAAAAAAAATTACAATTTATAGCTATAGTTAGGATTTTGTTGCTATTTTTTTCTCTCCCTCCTTCCTCTCTCATCTCTTGTTTCTCTGCAATTTCTTGTTAGATATATAATTACATATGTATTCCAACTGCATATATACAATTATTTTGACAAATATACTTAGTCAATCGACAGATATACATATACAATTCGTCTCTCTCCACTCTCTGCCTTCTTTCGCTCGCCTCTCTCATCCCTCTCCCAATCTCACTTACCAGATATATAAATATATATGTATATCAGTTACACATATACAATTATTTGACAGATATACACATACAATTTGACGAATATACATATATAATTCGTTTCTCTCCATCTCTCGATTTCGATCGCCTCTCTCCTTCCCTCCAGATTACATAGCCAAGATTATGTCTTGTAATTATATAAAATATAGTTATTTGACTATATTAACTTTCAAATCTAGGCTATTTATGAAAATTTGTAAAATAAAATTTATGTTCTTTCTGTGAGTAATTGTGATCTTGAAGCAATATTTTTATAAATTGAGAGAAGTAGTTTCTATAATGGCAATTAATTAAACAAAGATTTTATTTTATATATTGGCTCATAAGCAACAAGATTTAAATTTAATTGGAGCAAAAACTCCATATAAAGATCAATACATGCTATATTTAATACATCAATAGAACAATAAATGTGAAGTTTATAGGGGAACTCATCATCTAATCAAAAGTTTTTTTGCCTTATTTTTTTCCCGTTTATATTGTTCAAATTTTTCAAAAATGTTATCTATTATATGTCAGATTGTTCAAAATAATATTTTTTTGAAGAAACTGACATAATTATGCAATATTTCCGAAAAGTTTCAACAACATAATTTGTAATTTTATTTAATGGGACGATCAAACTTGACTAATGGTATAAAATGGCATAAACTTATGAATAATCATTGCTTATTTTCTTTGATCATCCTCAGAGATATATTTCCTGCAAGAAATTCAAAATTTTAAATTCAGTTAATATAGAATACGAGAAAAAAATAATTTAACGAAGATCAAAAGTGTTCCTTGTCAAATAGTAAAGAGGTAAAGTAAGTTCTAAGCGAATAAAATATTTTTCTTCATAAGGTTCATCTACTCTCTTAGTTAAAAACGATAATGTACGTATAAGAAGAAAATAATTTTTTTTATGTGTGTATAAAATACATATTGAATCTTTCTAACTTTTTCATGTGTTTTCTAAGTTTGTCTTCCTTGAATGTTGATTTTGATCATGCGCTTCAAAATATACTTCAAAATGAAAAGTATATTCGACTTTCATCCGATCACTTTGAGAATTATGTCACCACTCCGTAGACCATAAATACTGTACATAAGTTATGAGAAGGGATAAAATAGGCAAAACACATAAAAATCATAAAATGACTATACTAATTCTTACATTATTCACCACTAAAACATAAGTTCGTCAGGACCAACTCTCGGTGGACACGAAGCCCACAAATTTCTATTTTATTTTTTCTAAATGAGAATTCTACTCCCTCCTTCCTATTTAGTTGTCATAATTTTTATTTTTCGAGCCAAACTATATAGACTTTGACTAACATCTTAAGATATATTTTTTCATCTTATCAACCAATAACACTTTTCTTATAGTTTTTAAATATCAAATTAATTTAGTCTAATTTAACTTTAAAAATTAATCAAATTGACTTTCGAAAAGCACAACATAACAACGTAAATGACTTAGAAGGAGTATAAGATCTCTAGAGAATAAGGATAATATAATTATAAAGACTAACAATAACAACAACAATATATCTAGTGAAATCCCATAATTGGGGTCTGGGAGGGGAAGATGTACGCAAACCTTACCACTACCTCATGGAGATAGAAGTATTATTTCCGAAAGACCCTCAACTCAAATATATCAGTCCCAAAAGCAGAAAATATTAGATACAAAAACAACTATTGTGGAGAGCAATTCGAAACTCATAAATACAATACAAGTAACAAAATAAGTGACGATCAATAATAACACAATATATAATGACACGACGACAAATCATATCATCCTACTATATCACTAGGAACAACAACAATAATATATGAAGTATAATTTCATTATTGAGATTTGAGGATATTAATAACTAATCAAAGACAAAATTAGCTTTAAATAATCCCACAACACTCAATATTTTTTTTATAAATAAATGAGACTTGAGAAAAATACCTGATCAAGAATGTGAAAATAATTAAACATTCTTGGATACCCAAAGAAGCAAACACAAAGAAATAAAATGCCTTTTGTGTTTAATTCCATTTTATGAATTTTTGATTTTTCATATCTTTATTTATAGGCACTTTAAACTTAAAAATAAATTGCTGGACAAATGATACCTTTTATAGGTTCATTGAACCTGGTCACTACTCCATTTGCACTTTATGTAAAATTCAAAGTTATATTATTTTGGAGACATGGTTCTCAGGAAACAACCTCTCTATCTTTGAGGTAGTGGTAAGGTTTGTGTACATTCTATCCTCACCAGATCCCACTTTGTGAGATTCTGCTGAGTATTTGTTGTTGTTGTATTTTTATAAAAATACTTAAGTAATTTAATAATATAAAAAAAATCTCTTATACCGATAATATATATAACTTAAATTCGATTAAGCATCATTCTCTTTTGTCCCCTTTCCCCTCATTGTTAACATGAAAAGTGAGTCATAGAGGGGACTTTACAGACTATATGACCTAAATTTTTTTTTAAAATAAGATAATTTATTGTGTGATTCTGATTTTATTTTTATTATTATTAATTATAGTTACTTTTTAAATCATTGAGTTTATTACATTTTAAATATACTATTATAAAATTATTATTAGGAGAAAATTAATCGCGAAAAGAATTGGTTCAGAAATTTTTTGTGTAGCAGCTTTAAACTATCTTAGATGAAATTTGAGTGAAGTGAAGTTAAAGACAATTCGATAAAGGACTGAGATTAATGTCTAAGTGTGGTTTGATTTTCTAGTAGTTGAGACATTAAGGAGTTTGTAGGACTTTTCAAAATTGGATTCAGATAAGTAGAATTCTCGATATTGAACTTGGCGTAAAGGGGATAATTTGAAACATCGAAATTCGAGAGTGTGTTACGAAATAGGACCTTGAGAAAGATGGTCTCGGAAAGAAACCCGGCCCAATATACCCAAGCCCACCAATAGGAACATACCCGGCCCAAGATTATCAAAGCCCATCAATCAGCCCAAATTGCTTCCCTCCTCCAACATTAATGGTAGCTACAATTGAAAAATCCCAAACAAAAAAATTTGGAGGGAAAATTATTTCAGGGAAAAACAATGAGCAGAAGACGCCACCAAATCATCTGTTCCTCCTCCTCCGACGAAGAAGACGGCGACGATGAACCTCAGCAACTCGCCGGCGGCGATGAAGAAAATGAAAACCCTAACAATATCGAAATGGAAATTCTAGAATCTTCTACTAACTTCCAATCAGTAACCCTAAATTCTCCTAATCAAAACCCTACACCTAATCATGAACCAAACGTCGACGTTTCTGGAGTTGTGCAAGCTGCGGATTGTGGTATTGGTCGGGTACTGGAAGGATTAGGGTTAAGATTGCGGAGGCAATGGTTAGAATCATGTGTTGGAGGCCTTGAAGGATCAGTAGGAGGTTTTTCGGGATTGGATGATACGACGAAGGCGAAACTTTGTTTTGAGCAGTTTTTATACTCGGATATGAACTTTTGTGGTGCAGGAATGCTTCCAAGGGATGTGCACAAGCTGCATTTAGTTGATCTTAAAGGGCCTTTTGTTCTTCAGGTATAGTGAAAGTCTAAATGCTGGCGAAGTTTATCATTGCTGTGGGTTCAGTATGTAGTTTTCTGTATAAAGTTGAAGCTTTACCGGCTATGAGTTGCTCCCCTGCTTGTACGGGGTAGGGGACTGGGGAGAGTGGAAGTAAGGAAAATTAGGAATACCCCTCATTTCATACAGCTTTCTTGATACGAAATCTAAAACTTTAAGGGAAAAGGAAATGCAAAAATTACTCATATGGAACTTGAAGTGCCATGATATTATTACTTACTCTTGAGGGCACTAGTGTTCAATATTCATATGAATCAGTAGCTTATATTATTTTCTTGTCGATGAAAGTAGCTTAGAATTTTGTAAACTTCTTGGAGCTTTTTGGGAAGGTATGTCAGTAATTGGGCTTGTTGAGAAAGAAGTTGGAAACAGGCATCAGTCAGTTTTGGTATTAAAGAGCTTCTATGAAACATGCATCAGTTAGTTTAGGTATTAATGAGCTTCTATGAAACATGCATCAGTTAGTTTTGGTATTAAAGAGCTTCTATTGTTTCTGTTTTTCTCCTCTCATCTATTAGAACAGAGTATAGTTTCTTATTTGTAAAATTTAAGTGCCAAATCAGAAAGTTGTGGAGTGATCAAGAAGACTTCATTACTTGCTGCTAGCAGTTAGCCAACAGAAAAGTTCCAAATTTATTAAGAAATGTTGATGTATCCCCCGAAACAAAAAAGAAGTAAAAAGCAATTGACTAGCTCATACATGGTCTTTGGTTTATGAAATCAAATTTCATTTGCTTAATTTCTTTGACAGCATTTGCGTACTAAGTCCATTTTGGAAAGGGTTATAGTTAAATATGACACTTCTTGCAGTTAATTTTAGTGCATTGGACTTGCCCTTTTTTTTGCAGTTAACTTTAATGTACCAGAAGCTTCCTTAAGTTACCTTTAATGTGACTCTGACTATTACAGTGTTTGATCCCCTTCTCCCTCAAGGTAGATGAAATTGTGAATATCAGTTGTCCTCTTCGAGATAGGTATCAGAAAGCAGCTGCTGGAATAAAGAGGTGTCTGAAACTGTCCATGACTGATGGCATTCAGCGTGTGTTTGGAATGGAGTACAGACCCATAAAAGATCTTGATGTTCTGGCTCCTTCTGGACTGAAGGTATTTTAGGGAGTATCAAGTAGCAATTACCATGCTGTTTATTAGATTATCAAGTAGCTTTAAAAGTCTTATTTACATTATGAGAATTGACCAGAATAGTAATCGTCATAAAACTTTTTCCATATTCATATAGATTGCTGCTGCATTTTGCAGGTTGCTATCTGTAATGTTCATGTTAGGCGTGGAATGCTGATGTTGGTCCCTGAAGTTATTGAAGTTTTGGGTGGGATGGTGGAAGAGTTAGAAGAAGCAAGGAAGCGGCTAGTTAATGAAATAAATAAGCCACCAAGGGGGAAAAGGTATGACTAAGCACCAGCCACCAAGAAAACATTTCCTGTCTGGACCTAATTACCAAATTCTGATATTGTTGATAGATGTCATAGATAAGTGTTGTGTTCACTTGAATGGCAGAGGTTGATGGTCAGTGCTAGCATTAAGGGACCCTAACTGACTGAATATTGGAATGTAATTAAATGGATGATGAGGATTCTTATAGTTAACCTCAACTAACATGGATTAAGGTGCTGTAGTTGATGTTCTCTTCAGGGGGTATTCTTAAGGGTCAAACAGATGCTCTGATGGTCCTAACTTTAAGGTTAAAGTTGAGAGCTGTTTATTCTAATATTAACGAAGTGGTACTTTGACCTTCCCCTTCCCATTTTGCTTTTTGACCTTCTAGTGAGGACTTAGTATCTGTTGCTCAGTTATAGGCTTTGGTTTTCAAAAATGAGTGGATAAGGCATCTTGTTAGGATTGATTAGTATTATGCTAGAAACAACCTCTTTTCTTTCGGTGATTTAGTTACTTCTCTATGCCCAATGCCAGAACAAGGTCTGGAGAGGTTCCTCCTTTGGCAACTAGAGCTACTAGTGCTGCATGGCCACGAGAAGGTGTTACTGCTCCAGAGCATGCTGATACTTCCTCAAGACAAAGTATGCATTTTCAGGTTCAGGAGCGAGGTACTTTGTTACCCTAAAAAATGTATTTGTATTTGGTCTAGGATATCCATGTATGTATTGAATGTTCATTTATTTTTTGTGTTGCTTTCAAAGTGAAGAATGATTTCTATGTGCTACTTTGGCTTATATGGTTAAGCTGATCTTCTGACTTTTGGTCTGAGAGAGAAGCTGATATTTTGTCAGATTGCTTCCTTTTGATGGCTTCTCTCAGCGCAAGCTTGTGTTTGATGTTTGAAGCTTTAGTTTTTGGTTTTTTTCCCTATAGTTTTGAGTGTTAATCAGCAGAACATTTATTCCACAATGATATAGCTAAGGTAGTGTTACAAGATGAAAGATTGGTATATATATTTATATTGGAATAGGTTCTAGATAATCTGTTGCATCATCTTGTGGTGAACGGTGATGTCCCTGGTTTGGTCCCTTTTGACCACATGTTTATTAATAAAAGATTGGTAGTGGTCTTCCTGTTTGACAAAAGGAAAGGATCCCGGAAAAATGGATTCTATGTTTTTGCTAATGATGTTACTAGCTGTTTGACCTTGGTTTTGTCATGTTCACAACTGAAGATGAACAATTTTGACATCAAAGCTTGTGACCAGAATATTTGCCACATGTGTCAAAAGGCAGCTTCTTTGGATTCCTTGAGCAAATTTACCAAATACCCTATTATATCCTCTTCGGTGCTATTCTCCTAGTGGTAAAGTTGGCGATTTCCTGAGCTGGACTATTCTATTACCACTGTGGATATAGATGATTGATACAGCTGACGTAGTTTCACTTATCATGTTCGTGTGGACAAATCTCTATTGTTATTAATTAGGTTTTATTTGTGTTTATTGATAAGCTTAACACACTAAGGCCATGCAATTTTGTTTCCTACATCCAAAAGGAAAAACAGAAAAGAATCAGGGTGCTGCTTGTATCTAGGCAAATCCTTTAGGTGATAGTTTACCAATTATCAAATATACTTGTATGTTTTTGTTGGGGGAAGGGTGTGTATATGTCTGAGGCATCAGGGTCTGTAGATGTCTCTGTAAATACACCTTATGGTGAATGGATGCTGTAGGAGGAAGTAACACATGATGTGACTTGATTCAGTAGATTAAATGTTTTCCTGTTTAAGTTGCGACAGGAACTTTGTTAGAAAGAAAGAAAAGGTGTGTGAAGTTATGCCAGAAGACAAGAGGAGAGGGTGTCAACTTTTTCCTTTTCTCACTTCATAGGGACATGTACTGTAATGACAGACTTATCTATCTTTTAAACTTTTGCTTTGGGGTGCAGGAACATCTGGCATTGCTACTTCTGCAACCGAAGAAATTCATCCTATTACCACTGGGCTACCATCTGCTACGACAATCACCACTCCTGTTCATAGAAGACATGCTCAATCTAATTTTCCATCTACTCCAACTGTTTCTATCCCATTCAATATGAAGGTTACTGGGCCTACCTTTTCATCTGATGTAGCTAGTCATGCGGAGGATATCCATATGGCTGACATGACTACCGAAGGCATTGATGTTCCAATTAGAAGGGAACATAATGACCCTATCCTTTTGTCTTCTTCTTCCATGGAAGTGGATGAACTTCTGCCAGATGTTAGAAGTGGCCCTGCCACACCTGCCACACCTGTCACACTTGCCAGTAGCAGGAGCCAAGGAAGTGCTCCTGTCTCTAGCGGTAGTGTCCATGGTGAGGATTTAGCACCAGATACATCGTCAACTGCAGCAATTGACGTTGAGGAAATTGATTTGGTTGATGAGTTCGACCATCCATTTATACTTTCTGGAGGGAAGGAAAACCCTTTCACTTACTTAGCTAGTCTGTTGGCTAAGCAGGCTGGTATGAATGGCAGTGCTTCCATTGTTACAGGAAAAATTAAGGTAATTTTTGCTTTCCATTATGATATCAACTTCACTGATGGTGCTATGTAGAAAATTCATTGTGTCCCTTCTATCTTATCCATCGTAATTGTGTCTTTTTTTGACTTGGCTGTAATTTGTATGAGTCAATTGGGGATACAGGCAAACATAATGATCTCTATAAATTAATCTAATGAAAATAACAGGATAGGAATTTCAACAGGAATCAATGAATAGTAAGAATCTTAAATCTTAACTGGTTATATGAAGTCAATCACCCCTTAAGAACAACAAGATAGAACCTAAGATATAAGGATTACAGGAGAAAGGAATTTACCTACATCAAGAATCAGGTTTAAAAGTAATTCCGCAGTTCAATATGAACAAAGAGAATTTCCGCCTAGCAAAGGTGTTTAACTTATAATATGTCAAAAACTATTCTAAAATATGCTAGTGTTTACAACTATTGCATAAAGATGGGGAAGAGCAAGTTGCCCAAACTAAAAACTCTCTCCAATCAATAAACCAGTGTGATGCGCTGGCTCAATATTGTCAAGGCACCGAGCTGAGCTGAGCTGAGATTCCATGCAACTTTAGTTTCCTGCTTCTGTATGATGTACCGGGTCAGACTCATATTTTCCAGCAATGTTCTCCTTGGCTTGCTCCATATATTCTTCAAGCCTCAAAAATGATATATTCTTCAAGAATCCTCAAAATAACTCTCTACGCAATTTATAATGGGTTTTTAAGAATTAAGATCATGCAGCTCCTTAATGTGCAATCCCTGGGTGGTCTTGGTCTTGAAACGAGCCCTTGGCCCCTTTGACATCTTGAGATCTTCCTCAATGTTGTACGTGATCTGGGTATCACTGGCATCCCTCTTCTTGGCAGCATAGTTTTATACTCTTATGCATATTTGGTTCATTTGCTATCGTTGCGCCTTGTCTTGACTTTTGTGCATTTAGAGTTGGTATTAGCCATCGCAATTAAGACTGTTTTTATATTGTGTTTTGCCTTTCACTGTATAAAAACAGTAACTCTATTGCTTTTCATTTTTAGCACAAAAAGTTGGGAATACAGAGTAGAATTATCTGTCATGTTAATAAGAAACTGAGATCTGGCTTAAATCTGCAGTGCTTTCTTACTGGTGTGAAGGGCTTTCAGTATAAACAGAGTAGTACATATGAGCTTCGGGTTTATGTTGATGATGGCAGCCTAATCTCTGAGATCCTTATAGATCATGCTGTAAGTTATTGAAGACTGGACCACCAGCCTTCTGATTGTCAGAATCTGATTATTTTTTAACTTCTGTCTGCTTCAGCTTGTGCAGAAAAAAATAGGTTTTTCTCCTGCAGAGGTAAATGCTGCTCTTAGTTCTTCAGATAGCAAACAAGTCAGTGACATGAAGGAGACAATGAAATGTTTCCAGAAATTCTTGATTAATTTTGAGGTACTTCACTGCTATCATGAAGGGAATTTTGTTGATGGAAAACTCCACGTGAAACTTCTAAGTTCATATTCATTTGCTGTATAAAATTACACCTAGCATTAAACGTCAATAGCCCAATTAAAAAGTGTTTTTGGATCAGGAAGTATAGTGCAACTACATCTCTCTGAGTGAAACATGTGTGCGGGGATAGATTTTAATGGCATGACAATACATGTCGTTGATCAATCAGCTGTGTCAATATTGATCTTTTTGTAAATCTTATGAATGATTATTTCTATGATTAATAACTCAATTGTTATCGGTGTGAAAGCTATTACTTGCTGAAGGATTAAGACCTCGTAAAATTAATACTTCATGTTGCAAATATGCTCCTTGCATGAGAATGTCTTGGGCAATGTTTTTTGCAGGGTACAATGCTTTTGCATTTGAATGAAGAATCGCCAACTCCAGTTGCTACTGAAATGAACCAAGGGTGTCCTGCCTCTGATGCATGGTTGCTCCTCAAAAGACTAAAGCCCTCTACTTCTCCGCGATCACATCATCTTCATCACCCAGAAACCATCAATTTATCCCCTTGATGTGCTGATATGCAGGTGGACTCATTCGTTCCCTAGAGGACTTCAAAATCACACGAGCAAGGTGAGTTACACGACATTGCTCAATCCAGAAAGTTGCATGAAACAACACCCTGAGAAGCAATGGCGTAAATGCAGAAATAGTTCACTTTTGATTGAAACAATGAATTAACTTCTTTTTGGGGCAGAGCTAGGGTGTATGAGGTGGTTCATCCTAACCTCCTTCGTCTGAAAGTTACAATGTACATATTCAATGTGGTTTCTCTTATTAGTCTTTTATCTCTAGAGGATAGGTTTAAGAATCTGAACGACGATAAATTAACTAGAAATTCTTTTCGATCATATTCGATACATTTAAGAATATATGTTACAAAAGTCTAATAATCACATAAATGTAATGTCATGTTTAAGATAATTATTTTGAGTGTTTTTTTTTCCTTCTTTTTGTAAAATTACGTGTCTAATTAAAATTGAGGGAAGTGATGAAAAGCATGAATTAGAAAGAGAAAAGAAAAAGTGTGGACAAAGAAACCCCCCAAAAAAAGAATAATTGAAGCATAGAGCTTACAAGTCGCTACGAAATAAAAGGTAAGTCCTATAAATATTTCTTGCCAACTATTCCTTTCTAGACTCCCTCACTTCTCTCTTCATTCTCAAAACTCTTTTCTCATTTCTACATTTCAATCTCTCTCTAATTCTTGAAAAAACTAAAACAACAACAAAAAAGTGTTTTTAGAGCTTATTTTTCAATCCATATTGATCATTGAGGGTATAGAAGAAAACCCCACAAAAGCAATTGTGAGTTCTCTTCTTTTTATACAAAAAAAAAAAAAAAGTTTGTCTCCCGAAATTCGATTATGACATTTTGTATCTATCCATTCATTTTATGTCTGATCTCAACGTTCAAGCCAACTCCTTGACGCTAAAGTGATTCATTATTTTGTAACGATGCATATTACTAGTTATTTATTGCGTGCAAACTTTGAAATACTTACATTATTTCTTACTAATTTCCATTTTTGTAGGAATTTAAAAGGAAAATCTTGATGGCCCCAAGTGGAGGAGGAGTGAATAAGAACAATGGGACATCAATATCAAGGAATCATAATGGAGGAGGAGGAGGAGGAGGCGGTGGTCTAGGGACAAGGCAGGTATTAAAAAAAGGTCCATGGACAACAACAGAAGACGCGATTTTGATGGAGTATGTGAAGAAACACGGAGAAGGGAATTGGAACGCGGTCCAAAGGAATTCGGGTTTAATGAGATGTGGAAAGAGTTGTAGGTTGAGATGGGCTAACCATTTGAGGCCTCATCTCAAAAAAGGTGCATTTTCTTTAGAGGAAGAAAGGCTTATTGTGGAACTTCATGCTAAACTTGGAAACAAATGGGCTCGTATGGCTGCTCAGGTTGTTTATTTATTCTTTCATAAGAATTAATACGATTCTTTGGTTCTTTCATCTTCTTTTTAACGCGATCTACATCTAACTCTAACTATAAATGTGCATGAAATACATCGCAATTATGATTCAAGATCTTGGTTCTAATTCTTCATCTTTTTCTTTCTATGAACACAGCTTCCAGGTAGAACAGACAACGAAATCAAGAATTACTGGAACACGAGGCTAAAAAGAAGACAAAGAGCTGGATTACCAATATACCCTCAAGACATACAACCACAAAATTACCAACAAGACCAAAATCAACAACAACATAGTACTAATACATCATTTGATAATCATCAAAATTCAAATTACAACAATAATTCCCCTCTTTCACTTTTAGATATCTTCAATCCTTCAACTATGAAACCTAGTAGAAACATCATTCCACATCAATACCAATTCAACAATAATCCTACTACTTCATTTCTCACAAATACAAATAATATCAACAATCAAGTTAAATTTTTTCGCGACCCACGCCTTAGCCTTTCTCTAACACTAGCATCATCGATAAAAAATTCACAACTTACTTCAATGGTAGCGCCCGTGCCTAATAATTTTAGTCAAGGCTATTCTAGTTCAATGCCAATGCCACCACTTCAAAATACCTATCCAAATTTCACCAAACCTTTTTCCGCGATTTCCTCAAACCCTAATGGTTTGATTCTAGGTATACATATATATACATGCACGTCTCAACCTGAAAAAATTTTATTCATTTTTTTTAAAATTCTCTTCGTTTTTTCTCAATTGTACTTGTATTTTCATCTATAGGTATGGGTACTGAGCATCGTTCAGTACAATCATCCATGCTTAAGACTACAACATCAAGTGATCATCATGCTGATAATTACGCGATTAATCATGGATTATCGCGAGGAAATAGTGGATTATTAGAGGATTTATTGGAAGAATCTCATACATTAACAAGAGGTGAAAAACTTGAGGAAAATTGTTCAATTGAAAATGAAGATAATAAAGGGAAATTAGTTTGGGAAGAATATGGATTAACAGAAGAAGCAGCAGATGCAATTTTAACTCAAGAATCAACATATAATTTTGCTCATAAACATTCTCAAGATTCAAGTTCACCAAATTCATCCTCAGGTAAAATTCTCCATTTATTTTAATCGAATTTAACTTGTATACGTCAATAAAAAATTAAAATTTAAATAGAACGGTAAAGAAGGTTCAACATTGATTTAGGTCATACGTTTAAATTAGCTATGAACTTTATTGTTAGTCTGTCGGTTAATCACTAGCAACTAATATTAATGTTTTTGATTATCTATTGCTAAATAGAACTAATGAAGAATTTTATTATTTAGCTACATAATTTATCTGTCGTTGATTTATTTATAAGTAAGTTGAAAAAGATTGAATAATCTTATTTTTTTTATATATATGTAGGGATAACAACGAAGGAAGCTTCATTAGAAATGGGCAATCAAGTGGATGATGATATTATGAGATTTCTTGATAATTTTCCACTTGGTGTACCTATTCCTGATTGGTGTGATGATCAACAAAATACATCTAATGCCCAATCTTTTGAATGTGACCAAATTCAATTGTCCTCAAAATCAACTTCATAAAAGTTCGAAATTGCAGATTCAGAATTTGAAGTTTATTGACTTTCAATATAACATTCTGAAGTTCATATATAATAATCAGTCAGTCAGATAGTTATAGATGAGATCTGTGCAAGATACACACGTGAACTCGTGAGTTACAAGCTAGATCCGCCTCTTCGAGGATTAATCAAGAATAGGAAATTGGAGCATGTTGTTGAATTAACATGCTTGTTTTTTTTTTTAATGAATTAGAAGTAGTAAATGCATTTATTTATTTTCATGAATTTACCATTAAGTAAATAGAAAAAAAAGAAGAAAGAAGTAAATAAATAGCAAAGATTTCAAGATTTTGTTGTTACTTTTTTTGTTTGTTTGTTTGTTTACTTTAATTTTTAATATCATATGTACTGATTACTGATATTATTTAGATTTTTTTATTTTTTAAAATACTATATTATCATATCAAAATAATTCGGTATGATTCAATATTTCTAAATTCATGATAATCATAGTTTATTCGATTTTGACTTGCGCATAATTATATATTGATCGTTATGACTTGAATTTTCAAGAAATGTTTCGATGATATCATACTAGACTTAAACGTATGGAGATATTCAAAAGAAAAAGCAGGTAATTTTCTTTGTTAATTAATTATCAAAAAAAGATATTTCGATCAAGATATATAGAGTAGTCAAAATTTCAAACATTTAAATAATTAGTTTTGTACTAAAACTAGTTTATAAATTTGCTTATATTAAAATAATATTTATGACTTGTATAATGTAATTATATACTTCATACAATATTCAAATTTCAGATTCTTTTTATAAATATCGAATATTATATCAATTACCATATAATATCAAAGTTGATGTGCTAATTCAATATCTATCGTATCATATCATTTCTAAGTACTAGCGTTTTCAAAATTGATTATTATTTGAGATGATTTTGAGATTGTCACTAGAAAAATATTTATGGCGTATAGATTCCACAATGAATAAATAAATATATATGTCATAATAAAATATTTCCACAAAATAATTTTTACGCAACTATGAGGATCATCACAAAATTAAAAGGTCATTGCGTAAAATACTCTTTGCCTCATGTAAAGTATTAAGTTTGGTTGTTATCTTCTTATCACACAATACTTCAGAGGCAAATTTTTATTTCATCTATGTTGTCCTAATGCAAAGTGTGATATCATCGTCGATGTCCCCACTACTTTGGAATGATAGATCCAAGATATTTAAAACTCTCTCTTAGAAATAGATTGAGGTGACAAGTCTCACTTCCCTGCCCGCTTCTTCCAATGCGACAAAGAATTTGCACTTCTAATATTCTATTTTAGTCTTGCTTAATGTCAATCTTTTGAGCTCCAGAATTTGTCTTCAAGCCTCCCGTAGTTTATCATTAACTCTGTCATGTGTCTCATTAATCATATCTATGTCATCCGCATATAACATACACCATGGAACCTCCTTCCGAATAGATCGTGTTAGCTCGCCATCACCAAGGTAAATAGAAAAGAGCTCAACAAAGATCTCTGATATAGCCCCATCTCAATAGAAAAATGCTTTGAGTCTCCTCCAACCATCTTAATCCAAGTCTTGGCTCCATCATACATGTCTCTTATCGCCCTAATATACATCACCCAGACACTTTTAGCCTCCAAATACCTCCATAGGACATCCCTCAAAATTTCGTCATAAGCCATTAAGATCAATGAACACCGTATGAAGATTTCTCTCTTTTTCCCCCTACATTCTCCACTACTCTCGTCACAAGATAGATTGTTTCTAGTCGATCTCTCCGGCATGAATTCGAATTGATTCTCTACAATGGACACTCCTCTTTTCACCCTCATCTTCGTCATTCTTTCTCAAACCTTCATCGCGCTTATAATTAACAATATGATACCCTTATTCTTGTACAATAAAACTATTGTATTTCACCTTTATTCATCGATCATTTTAGCTATCTTCAAAATAACATCAAACAATCTAGTCAATCACGCCATATATGCTTTGTTAGTGCTTCTTAAAATTACATAAATCAAAGACTGAAATAATATTACTAATAGTAATGATGATAATAATAATTATTATTATTATTGGATTACATCCTTCTTTATCCGAAATCTCGCATAAATGCAGGGTGATGTTATCTTTACTAAATTTGGAATATTTTATAAAAAAAATTTAAAAATATTTTATGATGTCATAAGCAGACTTTTTATTTTTCTTTTTTCGAATTAGTAATACTTTGTATGTACTAGGTAATAAATATTATTAGAATTCCCTAAAAATCTTTTATGATTTGAATTCGTGACACATAAATCATGCAAAAATATGACATTATTGTTACTTTAAGATCGCCTAATTCCTGTTGTGTGGTCTTTAAAATGCTATATACCATAACTATTGGAATTCTTCCCCGTATCATTATAGACGATTCTGTAAAATTTCTCGCCAAAAAATCGACCAAAAGTCATATCATCAAAAAATCTATAGAGTAATAAATACGAAAAGAGTTCGAGGGTTGTGGCCTTGTGGGGGTAGGGGGAGTGGGGGTGCAGGAGGGTTATACCATTAGTTACTTTAACAGAACGATCTTTATTCAACTGATATTTATTCGCTAAAAAATTATTCTATTTATATATTATCTTTAATACTTGACTCCCCAAGTTGATGACCTAATGTCATGCATGTTTCTCATTCTTTATTTTTATACTTTATATTTAGAAAACTTATAATTAAATTAATTTGACGTTAGAATATGCTTTTTATACGCCATGCATTTGGTCACGTAATTAATGCCCATAAGGCCATAGGATAAAAAATATATATCTAATTATTATCTAGGAAAAGTCTAGCTAATTTTTATGAAATAACTAAAAATATTTTATTTCAAGATAGCATAATTATTTTATTTTTTATTTTTAGTATCATTTTGATAAATATAAAAGAAAGATTAATATATTAAAAAAAGGAATAGTATTAAATTAAAATCAAAGATAAATAAGAATAATATAAAATTTTAATTAAATATTAAATATGTAAAAGACAAATATATATGATGAATAAAATATGAAATTTGCTTTGCAATTCATGCACTTATGTCTTCCACAACATTACCATATTTCAAGCCATAGAATTCTCTTGCTTAATCTTCATTCACCTGGTGTGTTCGTTCAATTCAGTTCATTTAAAAATTGAGTAGATATACGTAAATTACGATTCTAAATAGAAATATGTCAAAATATTTTTAATGAAAAATTTACCCTTTATATGATGTTATATAGAGTCGTAATAACAATAATAACAAAGTTGTATTAGGTACTTAAATAGTTAAATTACAAAAGAACAAATAAAGAAATAAATACTTAGTAAGAATGGATCGATTTGAGTTAAAACTCGCTTTTTAGCTCATTTTAGTGTAACCTAAATAATTTTGTCTAGCTTATTTACTAATTCAACTCATTTATACTTAGTGATATATTAAAATAATATTGTTTCAAAATAATTTTTTTAGTTTTTATAAATTATCTTTGACAGACACTATTTGTAGTTTTACTTGATAAATATGCGAAAACTTGTGAATTCATAAAGAAATTTGTCATATACATGCAATTTGTTGTGAACAACGCGAGCTGATTAGATGCGTAGGAGAAAAAAAGTCGCAATTCGACCATAACGGAAACCAATTGGATAATGCTGGCAATAATAATTTAAGGATACGTTTCATATACGTAGAGGTGACAAAAATTAATTCATAAAAACATACAACTCATCCACTCCCTCCAAATTTGAACTAGTTATCGACCATCCATTAATTGTTAGCTCAATCCATTTCAGCTCATTAAAAATCTGGTTGATATAACTCAAATTGATAAACGAGAAATCTTATTATATATATTTTTAAATATTATTTTTATTTGATATGTTATATATAACTATAACTGGTACTAAAAGAATTACTAAGAAATAAATAAAAGAATTAAAACTTAGTAAGAGTTGGACGAGTTGATTTATGACCTACTTTTAGCCCAAACAACTTTTAGGTCAGTCAATAATTCACACATTTATTAATGAGAATTTTTCAAAAAGAGCAAACATTTGAAACATAATAAGACAAAAAATAACTAAAATAGCTATAATTTGTTTAAATTATTATTTATAGCTACATATTATAGGGAGAGGCGAGTGAGATCAAGAGAGGGAGGAGAGAGGCAAGCGAGATCGAGAAAGACGAATTGTATATGTATATTTGTTAAATTGTATGTGTATATCTGTCAAATAATTGTATATGTGTAATTGATGTACATATATGTTTGTATATCTGGCAAGCGAGATTGGGAGAGAGACGAGCGAGAGAGGGTAGAGAGTGGAGAGGAACGAATTGTATATGTGTTAAATAATTGTATATATGCAACTGATATACATATGCATTTGTATATCTGAAAAGAGATTGCATAGAGAGAGGAAGAGATGAGAGAGAAAATAGCAATAAAACACTAACTATAGCGATAAATTGTAATTTTTTCAACCTATAGTGGTATAATGTAAATATATATCAAATGTTTGCCTAATTATGTAATCACTCTTTATTAATTTGGCTCATTTTAATCTGTTCAAATTCAGCTCAATCCGTTTATTTGATGTATATAAATCTTTAAGACAATTGAAGTAGCCGCCTTTAAAATCAGACCTTACTTCACCCTAATGCTTGCAAAAATAATGTGTGATATATATGGCTTTTTCTAAATATAGAAAAACTATGACATAAAAGTTTATATTATGAAGCAATATACATAAGAAAACTTTATTTTTGGATATTTCTTAATTAGTTGTTCTTTAAAAAAAAAAAGTGGATCCAACTTGCTCTAATGGACCAAATTAGCTGCATGGATATTCATGTGATTAATTTATTATTTTCAATAATTTATTTTTTATCATATTAAAGTAAAATGAACGTTACTCGTTATAGCGATGGTTAAATCAAAATAGTTAAAGCAAGCTAAATTACATATGATGTTTTGAGTAAGTTTCTATATTTTCTTGATTTATAGAGATGATGTAATTTGAATTCTTGTAAAGTACATGAAATTATACGATAAGCCTCAAAGAGAGGCTTATTGTTCAATAAAAAGTAGTTGTATATTATTTGGAAGAAAATATGATTTTTTTTTTAAAGTAGATAATAAAATGTGATTGCTCGATCAAGTATTAAAGCAAAATATAAGGTCATGGCCTTGTAAGTTCTTGTGGTTGAAGCAATTGCTTAAGGAGTCAGAACTGAACATATTAAAATTGATTGTCACTTTATTGAAAAGGACGGTTAAAATATAGAGATATTGTGACTATATTTGTTAGTACAAATGATCAATTGAGATATATTTTCACCAAAAATTCTAAAAAAAAAAGGTCCTACAATAGATTTAAATATAATGTTTAGTAGTGTAGGGACTAAATTGTAAATTTAATTCTCTTATATATATACACACTTTACCTAATATAATTTTGAGGTGTAGACACTAATATCATTCATGTCACTATTTTCTGATCGTTTTTTTAACTACACATATCTTAGTCACGTTAAGAACTGAATCATCTAGTTTTAATCACGACTTATAATTTGGATCGTGATAACAAAAGTATATGCTCTTCACACTTGTATACCATATAGTTCTTTTTGTTGTATTATTGCCTCATTTTCATTGTATCCATACTTATTTTTACTATTTTCAAAGTGATTGATACACACATTGTACTAATAATATACAAGCACTCACAAGAAGGAACTTATATAAGTATGTGGAATTTTCAAAAATAACCATCTAGTGAAACATAATAGGCATAAATAGCTATAGTTTCTTAATTTACGTTTTATAACTACGGTCAAGTTTTCTTTTTGTATAAAACGTGTAGTTAGAGAGACCTTATACAACAACATTGAGCAGTCATTAAATGATG
>JBCEWC010001342.1:0-42063 GCA_038996855.1 Solanum aculeatissimum
GGAAGAACCCATAACTAATTGGAAAACTTAAAATCAATTTAAAAGGGTTAGGGTTCTTAGGATCTTCAAAGATGAAAGAAGATCCTTGAATCAAGTCCCACATACCTTAATCCAAGCAACTAATCAAATAGATCATACTTAATCAAGTCTTCTTCCCTAAATTCTCCAAGCTAGCTTCAATGGAGGCCAAGAGAATCTTAGGATCTTAAGAGAGAGTATAGGAGAGTTCTAATGGATGAATGAGGGTTTGGGGATTGTTTTAGGGGTTTAGGACACCAAAAAGGGGCTTAGGGAAATATGAAATCACGAAAATACCATTAATAAAATGTATCTTTTCGGAACTATGCTAGGTCAAACGGAGCTACAGTGCCTGTTCAACAGTGAACGGTCCGTTCAACCTTCCGTCAACCCCTCCTTAGCAAAATTTTCCAACGTGAATAGGACTTTCTGTTACACTTCACGAACCACTTGACGGTTTGTTCAACGAGTGAATGGCCATTTAAAGCACTGTCCAACCATACTTAGACTCAAAATCATCAGCCTTGGCTTGGCCAAGCTACTGCCTCACTTCACGAAACAGTACACGAGCCGTTTGGTGTCAAACAGACCGTCCAAGGTTCCGTTGAGTTAGACTTGGCTTAGGGGTGGTTCCAGGCCACCCCTAGCTCACAGAAACACCTGAAGAGGCACGACATGGACCGTGCAATGTTTCACGGCCCGTGCCAATGTCCTTGGCTAGTTTTCTGAGCCTATCTCCAATGGCTTCTGAATTTTAGACAGTCTCACTTTTGAGCCATATCTCCCTCACTTAAGCTCCAAATTAAGTGAAACTACTTCTGTTGCAAAGCGAACTCAAATAGATGCAATTTGATATATGGTAGCTCACATGGTTCATCCCACATCAAAAGTTATGACTATTTGAAGTACACTATCGAAACTGTCCCTCTAGGCCACTAACTAGCCCAATTTGCATTCGGCCACTTAAACTCAACCCCTGGCTACCAAAACTCAACCATGGTGTAGTACATCCTAAAATACCAACCATATGTATATTTCAAAAATTTTCAAGTTGTTACAGTATGAAAGCATGATTTGATGATGATGATGATGATATGATGGTGAGGGTGACTTTAGACCCTAAATGTTGATGAAATAATGATAAGTGTCGTGACCTATGTCTAGGGCTTATGTGCAACATGGAAAATGGAAAACTCGAAGGTGCCCTAAACAAGCCTCATTGCATACATAAGCACATCCTTGGTTAAGAAGTGTGATTCAAACATCATCAAGCAGTACCAAGGAGTTAGGGGATTAGGGTGTACTCTATGGGGTAAAGGGATAAGTAATCTCTACCATTCAATCAGAATAAACAATTCTACGAAAAGGGGACATATGATGCACTTTATGGGAAATAAGGTCTTAGGACCTTTACCACCTTACTAATAACATCATAATCAACAACATACATGGGATAGGGACTAAGGAAAGGTCTCCATAGATACAAAAGAATCACACGATTCACAAAAAACATATTATCCAACAGTTTCTCTAAGTCATAGATAGAACGGGGGCCAAGACATGTCCTGGGAACACCCTAAAAAGTAAAGTAATAATAGTATCAATATCTTAACATAGACAAGATAGGTAGGAGATGAATGTTGCCATCAAACTATAGGAATCACCATAAGCAAAATCTTCTATGGTCCAAAGCTAGCCACGTGGAGGATATCAAGGAGTGCCGATCCCTACAAGGTGAAATCATCTAGGCATAGAGTATGTATTAGTACTATGGAATGTACTAAGTATGTGGGTATGCAATGCAATGAAGTATAAGTCATAAGATAGTGAAGAATATTTTCATTTAAGACAATAATTAAGCCATGAAGAATAACATAATGCATATGGAAGGTAAAGAACATACACTTAATTTGATTGCATGATAAGACACTTAAACTTAGAATAATGAGGAACGTAGGTTACTATTCATAAGTAAAATAGATATACCTTTAGGGAACAATGCATTACTTTAAGGGAAGGACCACCTTACTATGAATATAACATTAGTAATGATAAAGAAGAACACCATGCATACTTGAAGAGAGAGTTATGTACCTTTATAAGAAATACCATTAGTACTAACAAGGGGTCATAAACATGTAGGGAAGTCATTTGAAATTGTAAAACAATGAGTCGTGTGAATTTTAAAACACCTACCATAGTAGTAAGCATCTTTGGGTATAATAAGAAGGAACCAACATAAATCATCATAAGAGGACACCTTGGGTACATGAGGAAAATATGAACATATGTGAGAGAAAATTTTAATCGACATAAAACATGTACGCTAAGCCATGGAGTCCTGATATTTTTCATACACTGGAAGAACGGGGAAGTCACTTTCCAAGGTGACCTCCTAAGATTCCTATGTTAATCCACTAAAACTAGCTAGTGATAAAGCCTCTACTAACGAGGGTCTAAATATCAATCTCTACTGGTGGGTAACCCCTCTTTCCTATAGTGGCATGTAAATATGGGACAATGGAATTCTACTAATGATCTCTTGCCCTAGCTGTGGGGATTTTCCGCATTTATTCTAAGTTCACTCGGTGCTAAGTGTAACTCTCAAGAAAAAATCATAAGCATGAATTATAGAGTCATCTAGTATAGTGAGGTATTCTACTAACCTGTCCCATAAGTATTCAGAACATAAATCATCAACATAAGGATAGCTCCTAAGTCTTGTCTATGCCTCTACTATCGCTCTATCATCATCTCATGATCATAGCTAGGTGGGGGACTCAAATTTCAATCATTCTTCATTCTTGACTTCAATAAGTCTAGTCCCACGAAACATATAAACATAAGTATAATCATGACATGCATAAACTTGTATGCCATAACATTATAAGGAGGGGTTTACAATAATGCATAGCTTTCATAGGATTTCAACGAGTTTCATAACAAACTTGATAGCCCTTATCATTCATATTATTTATGAACTTGCATACATATAGTAAAGCCTTTTCATCATACATGAGATACTTCATCATCTAAGCTTAGTTCCAAAACTTTATGGGTTCGTGCATAGAGACTTAAAATCATGAAATTCAAAAGTAAAATACATGAATGCAATTAATATTAATCATTTGAATCCATTCAAACAACCTACCATAAACATTGTAAAACCCTAGTCAAGACATCATGAAAATCATTACATAAACCATAATTTAAACAGTTCATAATGAGATTCAAAGACCCATAATTATCACGACTCGAACCTAGGGCCTAGCCATGATACGACAAATGTGACACCCAAAGGAATCCCAGCTAAGCCTCGTGTTCATATCGTAAGAATTCATATGGTAAAATAAGCATACATAAGAGAATAAGCAAGCAAAAAATGCATATAGCTTAGAGCATTATAGTTTCCCTTCAAGGAATATACATCAATCCATAGAGTCTAAAACATTCCTCTACATAATAAGATCTTGGCGGGGTCTAGAACATAGCATACTAGCTCACCCTCAAGATATACATCAAAGAAAATAATAAAGTCTCAATCGAAAAGCATCATAAAGGGGCTTTTTCCCAAATCATAGGAACTCACAAACAAGTCTTTAAGCTTGGAATCTAAATCTAGCCACGTAATGGAATAGTCTCCTCGTCATTCGCCCCTACATGGTTAGATTATGTAGGCAAAGCAGTATACATTAGTACGTGGAATGTACTAAGTATGCATGTATCTCATGAATCAAAGGACATAATATGCATGAGCAATGCTAGTTAAAAATTGTGAAAAGAAGCATCATTAAATCTATTCATAACCTTAAATTACATATGTGGAAATAAGACCGTACAACATATAAGACCATGCATACTATTACATGGAATCCCGATGTTGCCTCTACACCGAGTAAAAGAGTAGTCTACTTTGTCAGAGTAGACTATTCCTTAACTTATAGAATCCTTCCCATTTCGGCAAGTGCTTTAACATGAACCTTATGGGAACCTTCCCATTTTGGCATATGCTTTACTGATGTGGATCTATTAACATAATACCATATAGGCACATAATCATCATCACCTATGGTGGCACATAGTTATGAGAAAGGTAAGCTTTACATTAAGGACCCCTTAGATCGATTCCCCACCTCAATCTCATTCGGTGCTAAGCCATATCCCACGGCATACATAAATTATGCATATAAATAGCTTTTAATATAGTTCATACTTCATTAAAAATATGCTTTCATAGCTTGTGAAATAGTCATCATAAACTTTCATGAAAATATATTATGTCATAAGAATAGTCCATCTACTTTAACTTTCATCATATTGAGGGTAGACATTCCTACCTTAACATCATCATCATAAACATATAGAGTTTTCATCACCCTCTTTATCATAGCCTCATCATTATCATTGTCATAACATCATCATTATCACAAAATATACTTTTACATACTTGAGATCATAATCATGAAAATCTATAGCTTTATCATAAGAGACTAGGGCTAAGTGTAGGTCCATGAGCAACTGAGTAAAATCATGCAATTTGGTGAGATTTATAAAGGAAAATATGCATTTAAATCAATTTAGATCATTAGTAAAGGAACCCACATCAAATCATTAAGCCCCAATCACACATACTTGTAATCACATACTTTTGCTTGAAAATCATAAACATCGTATAATTCATCATAATTCATGCATAATTAGATGTAATCTTCATATAAGAATCATAATCCTTGCATTAGGAATCATAACTTAAAAGACCATGAGAAATCATCATGAAACTTTGATAAAAAAAAAGATTTTGGATTGGGTTTCATGAAACTAATCCATGAATGAAGCCCTACATACCTCAAGTGAAAATCCCTCAAATTGAAGATGAAAATCTGGAAAGACTTGGCCAAACCTTCAAGCCCTAGCTTCAATGGAACCCTTGACTTAGAGAGAGAAATATCGAGAACCCTTGAGATAATTTTGGAAGATTAAAGGCTTTGAATGGTTTAGGAGTTAAACTTATAAGGGCTAGGTCAGTTAAGGTAGTTAGAATAGCCAAAACAATGTAGTTTAGGACTTAGATAAATTGGAAATGTCAAAAATACCCTTCATTAAAAATTATCGGAGCCATCCAAGAAACCCTTTCTATGGGTCGTGGTTCATCCTATGGACCGTACCTCTCGTAGAACTTCATGTCACAAAAGTTGAGTTTATGGTATTTGCAGCTTTACAACCATAAACATGCAGAAAGATACATAGTTCCATCTATTAACTGTAGGTCCTCTTCGTAGAAATGTTCCAAACTTAGAAAATTTTAGGCCCTTCAAAACTCCTTTCCACGAAACCTTTGACGGGTCGTGATTTCTTATAGCCTATCCTATTAACTCGTAAGTCAACTTCTAGAAAATCCAATACTTTTCCATTTTCACTGGGCACAATCCATGAACCCACCTACAACCCGTGGTTACTTATATGGGCCATAGACTGGCTCGCAGGATCATACCAACACCAAAATTCTTAACTTCCAATTTTTCCAAGCCTATAAACATGAGAGGTGTTACAATATCTCTCCCTTGGGATCATTTGTCCTCAAATGAGATAGAATTACGCTTCAATAGAGTAAAAACATAGTCATTACAATAACATATATGCAAAAATGTAACTTAATCCTCATTTCATAAAATCATTAACCTTATGCATCAAACATCATTCAAAAACAGTTTCATGATCATGCAACTTATTGAAGATACGTATTTGTGAGAATTTTAGAGGAATAAATCATATTAAGTACCTTAGGCTTGAATAAAAAGAAAAGGTAGGGGTATAATATCATCATGTCTGCTTCAACTTCCCACGTAGCACTTCAACTTGTTTATTTCTCCATAACACTTTCATGGATGCAACCTCTTTATTTCTCAACCTCTTCACTTATCGGTCCAAAATTTCAATCGGTACTTCTTCGTAAGTCAATTCTCCTCAACAATCACATCTTTCAATGAAACAATAGAATTAGGATCACCTAAGCATTTCCTTAGCATTGATATATGAAACAACAGATGAACCATAACTAACTCCATTGGAAAATCTAACTTATAGGCTACCTTCCTAATTCTCTTCACTATCTTATAAGGTCCGACATATATAGGACTCAATTTTTCCTTCTTTCCAAAATACATCATTCCTTTGATTGGTGAAACTTTTAAATACACTCAATTACCTTTATCAAACTCCAGTTCTCTTCTTCTAACATCAAAATATGACTTTTGGTGACTTTGGACAGTCTTCAACCTTTCTCTTATAACTTTTACCTTTTCCATAGCGTCTAGTACCAAATCTGGTCCAATCAATGACATTTCTCAAACTTTAAACCATCTCACCGATGATCTATACCTTCTACCATACAATGATTTAAACGACATCATTTCAATACTTGAGTGAAAGCTATTATTATAAGGAAATTCAGTAAGAGCTAAGTGATCATCCCAACTTCCTTTGAAATCAATCACACAATCCCTCAACATATCTTCCAACATTTGTATTATCCTTTTGGCTTGTCCATCCGTTTGAGGATGAAATGTGGTACTTGGGTTCACCTTCATACAAAGGCCCTTTTGGAATGACTTCCAAAAGTAAGAAGTAAATTGAACACTCCTATCCGATATAATGGACAATGGCACTCCATGCAACCTTACCAATTCTTGTATGTAAACCTTAGCATAATCTTTGGCACCATAAGAAGTCTTCACTGACAAAAAGTAGGTTGTTTTTGTCATTCTATCCACAACCACCCATATTGAGTCAAATTGCCTTCTAGTCCTTGGAAAATTCATGATGAAATCCATATTCACATCCTCCCATTTCCAAGTTGGTATCTCAATATCTTGAGTCAAAACAGTAGGTTTTTGATGTTCTACTTTCACTTGTTGACAGTTTGCATACCTCATTACATATTTTGCTATGTCTTTCTTCATGCCATTACACCAATACACTACTCTCAAATCTCTATACATTTTGGTGGATCTCAGATTAATAGAGTATTTAGAATTATGAACTTCATCAAGTATCTTTTCCCTTAAGCCATCCACATTGGGTACACATAATCACCCTTGATAACGTAGCACTTCATCTCTCCCTTGTGAGAAGACCTCTATCTTTTTATCAACCATTAACTTCTTTAATTAAATCAAAGTAGGATCAATGTCTTGTTTTGCTTTAACTTCCTCTATTAAGGATGATTCCACCCCATTTGGCACCAACACACCAACCATTGCTCAAGCTATTCAACCTCACACCCAAATGGGTCAAACGATGCAATTCTTTGACTAACTCCTTCCTTCCCTTTTTAACATGCACCAAGCTGCCCATAGACACTGTACTCAATGCATCAGTCACAATATTAGCCTTGCCGGGGTGATACATCATACTCATCTTGTAATCCTTCAAAAGTTCCAACCATCTTCTTTGCCTTAGATTCAAATCCCTTTAGCTAAACACATATTGTAGACTCTTGTGATTAGTGAATATATCCACATGTACCCCATAAAGATAATGTCACCAAACCATTAATACAAACACAATAGCCAACAACTCAAGATCATGTGTTGGATAATTCTTTTCATACACCTTCAATTTCCTTGAAGCATAGGTAAATGACCTTTCCATGTTGCATCAAAAGACAACCCAAGCCAATATGTGAGGCATCACAATACACCACAAAACCTTTCGGACCTTTGGGCAAAATTAAAATAGGATCCAAAGTAAGACGATCCTTCAACAATTGGAAACTTTTTTCACACTCATTACACCATTGAAATTTTACCTTCTTTTGAGTCAAACTCATTAGAGGAGAAGCAATGGAGGAAAATCCCTAAACAAACCTCCTATTGTATCTGGCCAAACCCAAAAAGTTTCTAATATTGGATGGAGACAATGGTCTAGGACAATTTTTCACCGCCTTCATCTTTTTTGGGTCAACTCTACTACCATCATCTGAAATAGTGAGACCAAGGAAAGTTACCTCTCCTAGCCAAAATTCACACTTGATAAACTTGATAAAGAGTTACCTATCTCTCAATATTTGTAACACAATCCTCAAAGGGTTTTCATGATCCTTTATATCTCGTGAATAAACCAATATGTCATCTATGAACACCACTACAAACATGTCCAAATACGGTTTGAAGATCTTATTTATCAAATCCATGAATACGGTGAGGGCATTTGTTATTCCAAACGACATAGTCAAAAACTCAAAATGACCAGACCGAGTTCTAAACATTATCTTTGGAATGCCATTTTGTTCACCTTCAATTGGTGATATCCAGATTGGAGATCAATCTTAGAGAAATAACTTGCACCTTGTAGTTGATATAATAGGTCATCGATCCCTGAAAGTGGATACTTCTTTTTCATGGTTACTTTATTTAATTATTGATAATCCACACACATCCGAAGTGAACCATCCTTTTTTCTATAAATAATATGGGAGCACCCTATGATGGCACACTAGGCCTTATGAACCCTTTATCAAGCAAATCCTTTAATTATTCCTTCATTTTTTTCAACTCTGCTAGGTCCATTCGATATGGAGGTATTGAAATAGGTTAGATGTCGGGAAAGATCAATATCAAAATCAATTTCCTTCATAGGAGGGATACCAAGAAAAATCATCAGGAAATACATTGAAAAACTCATTAACTATGGGAGCTGAATTAAGAATAGGAGCATAAGACTCAACATCCATGACTCATGCAACATGATATAAAAAGCCTTTAGAGATCATTTTCATAACTTTCATATAAGAGAAAAACTTTTCCATGAATACAGAATTGGTTCCTTTCCATTCTAGGATAGGTTCATTAGAAACTTGGAATGTGACCTTGTGGGTCCTACAATTAATAGAAGCATAGAATGCATGGATGATGCTGCCCAAACTACATATCCAATTAAAGGACAAGCAGTCGCTGTCAAAATATAATTCCTAACAAAAGTTAGGGTCGAATCCCATAAGGGAATATGGTTAGACTTGGAGAAATTAGGGCAAATTAATCAACTTATTTCCCAAAGAGGGGGGTTTGTAAAAAGCAAAAATTAAACCTAAACTAGTGTAATCATTCAAGTGCAAGTGTTGTGAAATAAGTGGAAGAAGTAACTAGAGTATTGTGTTCCCAATAGTTCTCTAACTCAAATATCTAAATAATCATAATATTTTCTAGTGTGTAGCATGCAGAACGGTAAATTAAGTTTACCTAACCCTTTGATCAAGGTGAGAGACAAATTTCACTATGTGATTTGATCCATCCCCGCAGTGTGACATTACTAACCCTTACTTTTTATTCCAGTACAACCACCTCTTGATCCAGTTTGGTTGATTGATGAGAAGGATCACATCGAATCTTGTTAATTATTCCCTTTTCCCATTTGTTACCACCTTGATCCAATTGATAAAAATTTGGAAAAGTTCTAATGTTGGCCATCATTAAAAAGCATTCATATAGAAGGACATAATTAATACATATATATATGCTTTCTAATAATTATAGATTAACCAAATTTTTCTTCATTAGTTCTTCATGGTTCCCACAATCCTAGTTGTGAATTTAACTATGCATAATCATTGTAGATGAAGTAATCATGTTATAGAATTACAAAATTAAACGCTTACAATGATGAATTAAATAACAAGCAATCCAAATCTTCACAAGAAATCATAATGTAATAATCCCAATGTAAAAATCACAAAAGTATGAACTTTCAAAGTGTTTCTGTCCTCTCTCCTTAGTCACATCCATAAAAGAAACCTAAAAACCTATTTATAATAACTAAAATACAAATCTAAAAAGAAAGAGGAAAACTAGATTCGACAGCTTCAACAAATGAGGTTACGGGCTGTACGAGGAACCACGACCCATACCTGGGCTTTGTACTCTGCACCTTTCCAAAAATTGTTGCCAACCTATAAGACCTTCCTATGGGTCGTATTATGACTTATGACTCGTAGGGGGTTTCATCTATTAACTTTACTGAAATCCTTCAAAACTTTGATCCTCTAGGCACAACCTTATCTACGACCCATCTTCATACTTATGATTCATAAGTGACTTCGTCCGATAATACTTCAGCATTCAACATATTTTCTGATATTCAACCTATGGAACCACCTACGGGCTATGAAGAGATCGATGACTCGTCTGACAACTAATAGATATAACATCTGAAATTTGGCACTTTACTGGATCTGACTCACAAAATTAACCTATGGCTCGTGGAATGAATCATGACCCATAGAGTTGTCTATAAATCACCAAAAATTTCAATTCTGTATCACTTAGCCCAAAATTATCTTGATTCATTTAATCTTGTAAAAACAACGTAAAAACACGTCAAACCTTCTAACATCTTTTTGAGAACACACAAAATCCTAAGTTTTAAGCATCAAAAGTGTTGTATTTTTGCAATATATCAATGCAACCAATCCATACAAGGAATGACACCAACTAGATCACATGGGAAGTCTTTATGTAAGACTGACATACAAAAATCTCTATATAGTTTCTTAACTAGGATTAACTCACCAACAAGAGTATAGTTTGAATAAGGCTCTAACAAAACTTTCAAAAACACATTAAACTTTATAACACGATATGGGGTAACAAAAGACATATTGACACTGATGTTAAGAAATCATACCCATCATGATCAAAGACTCTTAACATATAGGTAACTACATCAGAGGACTCATCAACTTCTTATCTAACATGCAAAACATAGAACCAATTTCCACGTGGACCACCTCCTTGAACTTGGGCACCTTGTTACACTTTCCCTTTTTTAGATACTTGACCTTATGGATGCCCTTCTTTCCCCTTATTTGCAATATTAGAATATTCAACAATTTTGTGTCCCATCTTCCTACAACCAAAGCAACCATTTGTTCCTCTCAAGAATTCTCCCACATGATTCTTTTCACACCTAGGACACTTAGGAAGAAGAGCACCACCTTTCACAACATCACCTTGAGCCTTAGGATTGGTTCCTTTATCTTTGTCATATCTTTGAGAAACACCTTTTGAAGACCCTTGGACTTATTGGAATCGACCACCACTGGACTTATCATAAGAAAATATACTATCATATCGAGCCCTCTTAGATTCCCTTGTCCTTATCTTTTAGAGTTTCTTGCTCTCCACTTGTTCGACATATGTCATGAGTCTAGAGATATCCATTTATTTGATGAGCATTGGGGTCTTACACTCCATATTTACCAAGTCGGGCACACTCAAAGTGAATTTATTCATGCGGACCCTAGAATCGGCCACAAAAGAAGGAGTAAACTTGGACAACTTGGTAAACTTGAGGGTATATTCCCTCACACTCATGCCACCTTGCTTCAAGTTCATGAATACTATCACCTTGGTTTCCCTTAGTTCAAGTGGGAAGAAACAGTCAAGGAAAGTAGATTTTAACATCTCCCAATCAATAGGCTCTTCCTTGACTCTTTCGGACTTCCATTGAGTGAACCAAACTTATGCAACTCCCTTAAGTTGATAATCTACCAATTAGGCCATTTCCTCTTAAGACACTCCCATAATATCCACCACTTTGTACACCTGATCAATGAACTCTTGTGGGTCTTCATCTAACTTAGAACCATGAAACTCCTGGAGATTCATTCTAGTAAAATCTTTTATTCTTAAAGCTGGAGTAGGAGTCTTTAGAGAAGCAATGACTTGAGCTAACATAGTAATAGCGGTTCTAAACTCATCATTGGTGACTTTGTCTACTTGAGGGACTTGCAGACCTTGAGGAACTAGAAAAACATGGCCTTCATTAGCATTACCTCCTCTAGGAAAATGAGCACATTGTGAAGCTATTTCTTAAATTTTCAAAAGACAAGTGTTAGGATATAAAAGCTTCAAAGGCATGACATAGAATACAAAAGAAGAGAAGTTTTTCTAAACGTATCATAGCCTCCTATTCATGGATGTGATGTGCTTCACACCAATGAACAAGACTCTAATAGACACGTCATATTGGACTTCTTAGGATGCTTTCAAACATTGTACTCTGATACCACTTTTATCATGATCTAAATCTAGAGTCTAGCCGTGACACGATGAATGTGACACCTGAAGGCATCCCATCCAAGCCTCGCGTTAATAGCTTAAACATTCATTAGTTAAAATAAGCATACATAATAGAATAAACAATAAAAAAAATACATAAAGCTAAGAGCATCATAGTTTCCCTTCGGGTAATATACATTAATCCATAGTGTCAAAAAGATGTCTCTACATCATAAGATCTGGGTAGGATCTAAGAACATAACATACTAACTCACCTTCAAGATATACATCAAAGAAAATAACAAAGTCTCAACAGAAATAAATCATAAAGGGGCTTATTCCCAAAGTACGGGAACTCAACAACAAGTCTTCAAGCTTGGAATTTGAATCTAGCCACATAATGGAATAGTCTCCTCGTCGTTCATCCCTACATGGTTAGGCTATGTAGGCAAAGAAGTACGCGTTAGTATATGGAATGTACTAAGTATGTAGGTATGTCATGAACCAAAGGATATCATAATAATATCAATATGCATAATCAAAATCAATAGGATAAGGACACAATATGCATGAATAATGCTAGTTAAAAATCTTGAAAAGAAGCATCATTAAATCCATTCATAACCTTAATGTACATATATGGGAATAAGATCATAACTAACATATAATACCATGCAGACTATTACATGGAATTTCGATGTTGCCTCTATACTGAGTAAAAGAGTAGTCTACTTTGCTAGGGTAGACTATACCTTACCTTATGGGATCCTTCTTATTTTGTCTAGTGCTTTAACATGAACCTTATAGGAACCTTCCCATTTCAGCATATGCTTTACTTATGTGGATCCACTAATATAATACCATATAGACACATAATCATCATCATCTATGGTGGTCCATATTTATGAGAAAGGTAGACTTTATATTAAGGACCCCTTAGGTCGAGTCCCCACTCCCAATCTCATTCAGTGTTAAGTCATATCCCATTGAATACATAAATCATGCATATACATAGCTTTCAACATAGTTCATACTTTATTAAAAATCATGCTTTCATAGCTTATGAAATAGTCATCATAATCTTTTATGAGAACATATCATGTCACAAGAATAGTTCATCTACTTTAACTTTCATCATAGTGGGGATAGACAGTCGCACCTTAACATCATCATCATAAATATATAGAGTTTTCATCACCCTTTTTATCATAGCATAATAATTATCATTTTCGTAACATCATCATTGTCACAAAATATGCTTTTACATACTTGAGATCATAATCATGAAAACCCATAGCTTTATCATAAAAGACTAGGGCCAAGTGTGGGTCCATGATTAATTGAGTCAAAATCATACAATTTGGTGAGATTCATAGAGGAAAACATGCATTTAAATTAATTTAGATCATTAGTAAAAGAATTCATATCAAATGATTAAGCCCTAATCATGCGTACGTGTAATCACATACGTTTTCTTGAAAATCATAAACATCATGTAATTCATCATAATTCATGCATAATTAGATGTAACATTCATATAGGAATCATAATTCTTGCATTAGGAATCATAGCTTAAAAGTCTATAAGCAATCATCATGAAACTTTGATAAAAAGAAGCTTTTGGATTGGGCTTCATGGATGAAATTAATCCATTAATGAAGCCATACACACCTCAAGTGTTAATCCCTAGAATTGAAGATGAAAATCAGGAAAAACTTGAACAAACCTTCAAGCACTAGTTTCAATGGAACCCTTGACTTAGAGAGAGAAATATTGAGAACCCTTGAGATAAATTTTGAAGATTAAAGCCTTTGAATAGTTTAGAAGTTGAACTTATAAGGGCTAAGTTGGTTAAGGTAGTTAGAATATCCAAAAAAAATGTAGTTTAGGACTTAGATAAATTGGAAATGTCAAAAATACCCTTCATTAAAAACTGTTGGAGCCATCCAAGAAACTCTTTCTATAGGTCGTAGTTCACCCTACTGACCGTACCTCGCCTCTTAGAAATGCATGTCACAAAAGTTAAGTTTCTGAAATTTGTAGCTTCACAACCATGAACATGCAGAACGATCCATAGTTCCATCTACAAACTATAGGTCCTCTTCATAGAAATGTTTCAGACTTAGAAAACTTTAGGTCCTTCAGGACTCTTTTCCATGAAACCTTTGACGGGCAGTGATTTTTTATACGATCTATCCTGTTAACTCGTAAGTCAACTTTTATAAAATCCATCAATTTTTTATTTTCATTGGGCACAATCCACGAGCCCACCTACAACCTCGTGGTTACTTCTACCAGCCATAGATTGGCTCGTAGGATCAGACCAACACCAAAATTATTAAATTCTAATTTTTCAAAGCCTATAAATATAAAGGGTGTTACAATAATAATTTTTCAAAGCCTATAAATATAAAGGGTCTTACAGTACATACTCATTTGAATATAATATTCATGATTGAAATAAAAATATAGCATTTAGGTAAAGATTTAACAAGACCCATTTAGAAAATATCAACCCAATGTAGTATTAAAACGGGTTCATAAATACAAACTCATTTCATGTATTTCAAATCAATAAATGATAATTTCCAACATGAATCATGCATATATTTAGAAATAAGAAGTACCTATAATGGAATAAACCTTGAAATTAGAAGATTGAGTTGAAAAGGGTTTTGGACTCCATAGGTGAAGAAACTCACATATCTTAATGGTCTTGAGAAAAGATGAGAGAAGCTTGATGGAACTTAAAATCACCTTGAAGTTTGGCGTTAAATGGAGTGATCTTAGAAACCCTAGGATTTAGGATGAATTTAGAAGAGAAACCTTTAGAGTTTTTGAGAGAAATTTGGAGTTTTAGTGAGTGAAATAGGCCTAAAAATGAGAGATATTTTGTGTATTCCATATATAAGGGTTCAGGGGTTTATCCCAGTTTCCCTTAGATCTTGAAATTTTTGAAAACTTTTGTACTATGGGGGACCACAGGCGAGTCGCGAAGTGGTTCCCGCATAGGTTATTTTTATGTGAAATTCAATTTTCTCCCACTTTGACCCTTGGATGAGTCTTGGTCATTTTTACACTGAAATGGACCCTATTCATGACGCGGAGAGGTAGCAAACCCATCTGAAAAGTGTAAAAACATGTGAAAATTATTTTTTGATATGATTTACTTAAATATAGAATTAGACCATTTCTCACACAATTTCACCTTCTAATCAAGAATACGACCTCAGATTTGCCAAAAAAATATACAGATGTTGTGTTATGCAAAACATCTATTATAAGGGCATTCTAGGTACTTTGGGAGGTGTTACAATATATCACGGGGAACATTCATCTTCAAATTTGAATAGAACTAACACAAATAGAGTGGAATAACATCTATCAATCCATCGCGAATGCAATAATGTAAGCTAAATATTATTTTCATAAAAAAATTCAAGTCTTTAGTAATGAACATCATTTTAAATGCATAATTAACATATTTACATAATTGCACATGGAACTTCAATCAAAATTCACTTCATGAACATGCATGCACAATAAACAATAAATTAAGACTAAAATAAATTATGCATGAGGAAGAATATAAATACTACCACTTTTATCAATATCTCAACACAACCACTTAAACCTAAAACATCAACCATAGCATCACATCCATGAAATCGTTTAGCACCAACCATTATGATATTCAAATAAACACATACAAATCGAGCAACGCATTTTGAGATCTCTCCCTTCCCTTCTTAGCGGACACCGGACAATCCCTACTTTTATTACCCAACTCACCACACTCAAAACAATCTTCTTGTCCTACCAATCACTCTCCTAAATGCATCTTACCTCTATTGTCACAAGTAGGATAGAGGTTTCTTTCCCTCTTATAACTGACCTCCAAAGACTTAGTAAATGATGATCCACCCTCATCAAAATGAACCCTCATAAACTCTCTTGCCTTCTTTCTTATCTTCTCATCTTTAATTTGCTCTATATAAGTACTAAGACTTTACATATCCATTTTCCTTATGAGCATAGCAGTCCAACACTTTTGGACAAGTAACTCGGATAATCTCAACATACATTTTCTCATTCTAGCACGGGGTTCGACAATCAACAACGAAGTATATTTGGAGAGTTTGATAAACTTGAGAATATACTCTCTAATACTTGTATTCCCTTGCTTATGATTGATAAATTCTTGCATCTTGGCCTCCCTTAACTCCAAGGGGAAGAAACGATCCAGGAATGCACCTTTGAACTTTCCCGAAGAGATAGAACCCTATTCCTCATTGCTCACACTTTTTCATTGTGTGTGTCATATTCGAGCAACCCCTTCTAGTTGAAATACCACCAACTCCACATTTTCCTCCGAAGTCGCTCCTATAACAACTAACACTTTGTGCATCTTATAAACATATTCTTAACCATCTTCCTCCACCTTTGAACTATTGAACTCAAGAGGGTTCATCCTAGAAAAGTCCTTTACTCTAGAAGCCAGGGTGGGAACATTCGAAACAATAGCACCTTGGTTGACTTGATCGGTCATAACTTGTGCTAATACAGTGAGAGTGGCTATAAACTCCTGCACGAGTCACTCCCTCATCTTTGAGGGTCTTGAGGTATTCTTCTTAGAGGCGTTGTCTATACAAGCGCAAAGAATGATCCATTAGATAAAAAACGTCTTAGGACAACGCTAAGTCATGCAATAGATCATGAAGAAGCGAGTCATTTCCGAAACACCTCATAGCCTTCTATTCATACTTGTGGCGTACATCATAATCATGAACAAGACTCTAATCGACACATTATGTTGAATTTCTAAGGATTATTTATAAATCTAGTACTCTGATACCAAGCTTGTCATGACCCAAGCCTAGGGCCTAGGTGTGACATGGTGAATGGAAAACCCGAAGGCACCCCAAACAAGCCTCATAACATACATAAGCATATCCTTAGTTAAGAAGCGTGATTCAACCATCATCAAGCAATACTAAGGGGTTAGAGGCTTAAGGATACACTCTATGGGGTAAATGAATAAGGAATATCCACCATTCAATCACAATAAACAATTCTAAGGAAAGGGGACATGGGACACAATTTACGGGAAATAGGGGCTTAGAAACTTTACTACTTTACTAATAACATCACAAGAACCAATATACAAGGGATAGGGACCAAGGGAAGGTCTCCATAGATAAAAACGCATCCATGATTCATATAAAACATATTATCCAAAAGTACCTCTAAGTCATAGATGGAATGAGGGCCAAGACATATCCAGGACTCACCCTCAAAAGTAAAGTAATAAGAGTATCAATGTCTTAACATAAAAAATCTATATAGGAGATGGATACCTTGTTCATGGTTGTGAACCCATTCAAGAAGTGCAAAAACATGCGAAAAATTATGTTTTGATACGGTTGACTTAAAAATCGAACGAGATCATTTTCACATAATTTTGCCTCTTGATCAGGAATACGACCTCAAATTTGCCAAAAAATATATAGATGATGCATTATGCAATGCATATATTATAAGAACATTCTAACGTATTTCTGGAGGTGTTACAATAAGATGGAAAATATACCCACACTCTATGCAAAGTTATGTAAATGGACTATTCCTGTGATATGATATGTTTTCATGAGGTTATGATACCTATTTTACAAGCTATGAAAGTATGATTTTGATAAAGTATGATTTTTAACTATGATGATGATTATGTATATACATAATTATGTATTTCATGAGATCTGACTTAGCACTGAATGAGCTTGTGTGAAAGGAACTATCCTCAAGTGTCCTTTTATAAATTCTCAAGTCCCATAACTACGTGCCATCATAGGTTTATGATTATGTGCCTATAATGCTAGCTAATTGATCCATATAGAATTATGTTCATATGATACTCATCTTTCTAGGGTTAAACCTAAAGGGTGGGTCTATATGTTCATGTGACACTCACCATGCTAGGATAGAGCCTAAAAGATGGGGTCAAGTCTACCTTGGTAAAGTAGACTCCTCTTTCGCTCGGTGTAGAGGAAACATCGAGCTTTCATGTAATAGTCTTCATGGTATTATTTTCGGTTATAATCTTATTTCCACATATATATACTAGGCTATGCAAGGTTTTGATGATGCTTCTATTCATGATTTTAACGATGCATTGCTCATGCATATCTTGTCTGTATTCTATTGCTATGATTATGCATATTGATATTACGTTATGATATTTTCTTGATGCATAACATACCTACATACTTAGTATGTTACATGTACTAATGCATACTCTTTTCCTACATGATCTAACCATGTAGAGATGGGCGATGACGAGACTATTCCTTCATTTTATTGCTAGAGTTAGACTTTATCATTGAAGATTGTTGGTGAATTTCCATGCTTTGGGGATAAAACTTGTTCATGCTATGCTTTCCTATGTTAGGACTTTATGATATTATTGTTATTTTATCTTGAGGGTGAGCTAGTAACATGTTTTAGACCCCGCCAAAGTTCTATGATGTAGAGGCATATTTTGAACTTATGATGTTGTAATTACCCTAAGGGAAACTATGAATTTGATATTGTTATGTTCTATTTTCTTACACTCTTATGAATTACTCATTTTACCTTATGTATGCTTATGAAATAAATAAAAGGCTTAGATGGGGCGCCTTCAGGTGTCACATTTGTCGTGTCATAGCTAGGCCGCAGGTTTGAATCATGACAATACCTATAAAGTAGGAGTATGAAAAATAATTAGAAATTTAGGGTAATCAATAGAAGACAAGATTTGCCCCTAGGATGGAAATGGAGCAAAGACAAAATTTTAGAGATATAGGTGATTCATTCGAACTCCTTTAAAGGAGGCTTTCCCTGACCTATTTCTTATTTGTGTAAATCCCAAGGTGATAACCTAGAAGTGTTTGCCCACACAAAGGTGGGATATCACTTTTAGGAGGCTTTCAAATTATTGGGAGATAGAGAGGATAGCCTTCTTACTGGGAAAAATAGGACGCATTTCTATTAGCAGTGCAAAGGTTGATATAGCTCTTCAAAAATATAATATAAATGGGATATTTTTTGTAAAGAGTGCCTACACAAGAGATTTTTAGGTGACTAACACAAATACTCAATATAAATAGAATTGTTTTTGGAAAATCAGCAATCCAAAGTTAAGTGCTTCACTTGGTTAGATATTAAAAAGGCTTGCCTAACTTAAGAAGTGCTATAGAGAAAGGGAAGACAATTGGTAGACAAACAAGCACCTTTTATTGCATTACAGGTACACTGTTCATCTATGGAATTTGTTTTTCAACATCACTGGCTATAACTGGTCCATGCCTGAGCATACAATAGAGCTTCTTAACTATTAGATTAGAAAAAGAGGAAGTAAGTGCATAAAGAGATAGTGGAGATCAATTCCCTCATGTATATGATGGTCAGTATGGAGGGAGAGAAATTCCACATATTTTAGAGATAGGTCCAGGTCCATTCATAAAGTCAAATTGAGTTGTATTGTATCTTTACTTTTTTTTGTATAAATAACTATGTATAGAAGATACCGTGTAGATTATAGATCTGATGGAGAGTCTGTTATTTACTTTTTGATGGTCGTCAACATATCGTTAATGCTGCAAAATATAAATTTACCAATTTTCAAAAAAGAAAAAGAATGAAAAATAAATATACCATCATTTGTGCGTGTTTGCGCAACTTTGACATATCACTGTATGTAAATTTTTAGAGAGGTGATTATTCCATTTTAAAGTAGTTCAATGGGGTAATAGGACCTTGTGAAGTATATGTATGTAGTTGGTAATTGGCTAATAGGCCAGAGGCATTTGCTACTTTCTCTTAATTATTCAATCACTTCTAAACTATAGTTTCTCAAAAACTTTGAGCACCATTATTATTAAAGCCTATTTCATCTATCATCACTCTAAACTATTTACATCTTCAAGATGGTCATTATCAACTGGTGCAACATTTATATCCGATGCCAAATTGCAACAAGGACTTGTCTTTAAATTAAACAAAACTAAGATAACGGGTTAAAAACACACCTAAGGTATCACTATTTTCCAAATTTCATATTTATACTACCATAAAATGTTTATCAAAACACACCTCAACTATCAGTTATTTCCTTTTCATACTTGAACGATAATGATAATGATAATTCAGATAAAAAACTCATATAGCAGATATAGTTCAGATGGAAAAAAGTGTCATTACTTTTTTAGCATTAAGTAAGACATAAGCAACAAGAATCACATCTAAAAGTAAAACAACTTGTTAGGGAGCACCAACAATGATCGGCGAAGAAGCTCAACCGGGGTATAATCAATCCCAAATTGGCTTGGATTTTAATTATAGAGTTAAAAATTAAAAGTACAGTAAACCCTAATTCTGGTGATATATCAGACTGCACAATTTGTCAACTATAAGAATAATAATGTAATTAGTATACTCATTGATTTGACCGTTTTGTTAGCTCCAATTATTTAATTTGCTTGCGACAACGATCAACAGATCGTGAGTCCCACAAAATTTTTAAATTCTAATTTTCCCTCGGAAGAGGATCCAAGGGAGCTTTTTTTTTAATGTTGTGTAATAGATTTAAGAAAATCATGTTGCAGTCAAAATCCCTATATAGTTCGATATTGTGCTAGAAATTTATTAAATTTTATATGAGTAATATTTTATTTATTCAATATGTTAAAAATAAAACTCTAATTTGAAAAATTAAAAAAATAATTTATTTATTTTATGTCTATTTTATTTTTAATATTAAATATTATTCACTTTTTTAATATTTTATGACTTATAAGTAATAGGGATGATACAATAAAATTATTGTTTAATTTATTGTTTCTTAAGAGGTATATCAAGTCAAACATGTACAAGTAAAGCTGACATAGCGAGTATCATATTTGATAGTTGATTAGAATGTAAATTATTCATGTATACAATTAATTATGATGTTTTGGTTGTAATTTAGAAACTCACATAGCTATCACATACTCCCTCCATCCATTTTAGTTGTCATATTTTCTATTTTTAGAGTCAAACTATGTAGACTTTGACTAACATTTTAAGATATACTTTTTTATCATATTGATAAGAAAGAAGTTGCAACCAATATTTTTCTTATAGTTTTTGAATATCTAAATTTTTATTGTAAAATATTAAATTAATTTCATTTTAAAATTAGTTAAATTGACTTTCGAAAAAGCACAACATAACTAAAATAGGAAAGTATAAGTACTAATATAATATGAGTATTAATTTTATATATATCTACATATCAAATATGGTATTTAGTTATAAAAAGATCTGGTTAATGAACTCTACCTACAACTCAACTCATAGAAGAGTTGGAAAGAAACTAAATAGTCGGACTAAGCAAGAAAAGAATAAAAAAGTACTCATAGACTATAGTAATCTCCATAACATCAACACTGTTCTAAAGAAACAATCTAAAAATTGTTTAACACAAAGTAGGAACATATTTATACGGGAAATTAGAGAGGAAAAGAAAGGTTGTGATGCCCCACAACTTTATTCTTACGTATACCTGTATTTCAAGCCTCATTCTTATATGTGGAAGGTGGACTAGGGTCATAAGAGACCTCTAATACTTAGCCGAGTTTAAAACTATTCTATGAATCGAGTTTCTCGTGTTAGATTATGCAAAGTTCAACTTTAAATTATCATAATGTTTATCACACAAAGAATTATGTGGCCTATGACCTACTAAATAAAAGGTCTTTGAATTAACTTTCCAACTCTACTGATTTTACCTCATTTGGAGTTTGGAGTCAAAAGTTATGACCATTTACTATGGACCGCCAGAGCAGAGTGTACTTACAATCCTTAGTTTGAGTTACGGTCCATCTGATAACTCATGGGAAAAACTCCTCAAAATCCATTTTTGAGCCCCCAAATTGATGGACCCACTTTTTTCCATAAAAGTTGAGGGAAAAAAGGTTGAGGAATTTGTTAACTTGAAGTAGGAGGGGATAACTGTCAAAGAATATAGCCTCAAGTTTATACAACTATTTAGGTATGCTCCAGTGATGATCACTGACATGCGATCTAAAATGAGAAAGTTTATATCTGACTTGGGAAAATATATGAAAAAAGAGTGCAAAGCAACATTGTTAGTCCCACACATGGATCTCTAGAGTTATGGTCTATACTCAACAACTTGAGAAAGATAAGAACAGGGGTAGGGAGGAGCATTTAAGTAAGAAGGCTAAATCAGTAGGTCATGTGCCTAGTTAGTATGAGAAAAGTAAGGGGGGCAAGTCCTATTTTTAGAAGAGGTCTTCAAATTATACATCATCCTTAGAAAGTGCACCAGCTCTGAGTAATAGGTATGATAAGAAGTCTCAAGGCCATTAGAATTCTAGAGCTTAGGGTTCTTTATCCCAAGCTAGTGTGACTCAAGGTTTGAAGGGGAAACCACCATGTGGCAAGTATGGAAAACTTTACCTAAATGAGTGTCGTGAGGGCACAAATACTTGCTATAGGTGCGAACAACTTGGTCACTTCCAGAATGAGTGCCTAATGAGGAGGCGGAGTGATGGAACTAATAACACTCAGTCTTCAACAGTATCACCAGCCAGTGGTAATCATAGAGGTGCCACAACTAATATAGGTGGAGGTACAAACCGTCTGTATGTAATAGGAAATTGATAGGATCAGGAAGTTACACCAAATGTTGTCATGGGTATACTTCGAGTCTTTTCCTATGATGTGTATGTCTTTCTTGACCCAGGTGCCACTTTATCATTTGTAACTCCATATGTAGCTAGTAAGTTTGAGATCCTTCCTGAATGTCTTCTTGAGCCCTTCAGTCTTTCTACTCCTGTTGGTGAGTTCAATTTAGTTGAAAGGGTATATAGAGATTGCACGGTGTCTATCTACCATAGAGATACTTTGGCAAACTTAGTTGAGTTAGAGATGATTGACTTTGATGTGATTATTGGCATGGACTGGCTTCACGACTATTATGCCTTTATCAATTGTAGAACCCAAACGGTGAAAGTCAAATTTCCGAATGAGCATGTTATAGAGTGGAAGGGTAGTTTTGCAGTGCCCAAGGGTAAGTTTATTCCCTAAATTAGGGCTAGAAAATTAATTTCTAAAGGATGCATCTATCATGTCATGCGAGTTAAGGCTGATGATGTAGAGTCTCCACTTTTTGAGTCAGTTCTAGTTACCAATGATTTTCTTGATATCTTCTCTGATGAATTGCTTGGAGTCCCTCATGATAGAGAGATCGGCTTTGGGGTTGATATTTTCCTCGATACTCAACCCATCTATATTCTGTCATATAGAATGGCTCCCACCAAGTTGAAAGAACTGAAAGAGCAATTGAAAGATCTCTTAGATAAGGGATTTATTAGGTCGAGTGTCTATCTGTGGGGCACTACTATCCTATTTGTTTGAAAGAAAGATGGTTCCCTCGTAATGCATATAGATTATCACCAATTGAATAAGGTGACCATTAAGAACAAATATCTCCTTTTGAGAATCGATGGCTTATTTGATCAACTTCAGGGTACCACTGTTTTCTTCAAGATAGACTTTAGATCAGGCTATCACCAATTGAAAGTGAGATAATGTGACATCCTAAAAATGGCTTTTCGAACCCAATATGGTCACTTTGAGTTTTTTGTAATGTCCTTTGTACTGACCAATGCTTCTTCCACTTTCATGAACTTGATAAATAGAGTATTTAGACAGTATCTTGACATGTTCATGATTATATTTGTTGATAACATATTGGTGTACTCCAGAGATGCAGAAGAGCATATCAATCCCCTTCGAATTGTTCTTTAGATGCTCAAGGATAGTGAGTTGTATGCAAAATTCTCTAAGTGTGATATTTGGCTCAAGTATATGGATTTTCTAAGCCATATTTTTTCGAACGATGATATTTGAGTAGATATCCAGAAGATTGAGGCAATTAAGAACTGGCCTTGACCCACTTCTCCAACTAACATAACAAGTTTTCTGGAGCACATGTTGATGTTTGCACTCAAGCTTTGACACCACTATTTATATGGAGAACATGTCGATGTATTCACAGACCATAAGAGCCTAAAATATGTCTTCACCCAGAAAAAACTTAACTTGAGGTAGAGGAGATGGCTTGAGTTGCTCAAGGACTATGACATGAGCATCCTCTACCATCCAGGTAAAGCTAATGTGGTTGCTAATGCTCTTAGAAGGTTGTCTATGGGAAGCACTGCTCATGTGGAAGAAGAGAAGAAAGAGTTGGCTAAAGAGGTGCATAGACTAGCGCGATTGGGAGTTCAACTAGATGAATCTGGTGAAGGTGGAATACTTGTGCATAACAGGTCTACATCATCTATTGTGATAGAGGTAAAGGAGATGCAATACCAAGATCCCATCTTACTCCAATTGAAGGAAGATGTACATAAGCAGAAAGTAATAGCATTCGTCAAAACGAGAGATGGGGTATTGAGATACCAAAGTAGATTATATGTTCAAGATGTTGATGGTATTCGAGAAAGGATCATGTCAGAAGCCCATAACTCTAGATATTATATCCATACAGGGTCTACCAAAATATACCACGACTTGAGAGATGTTTATTGGTAGAGTGGGATGAAGAGAGACATTGCAGACTTTATTTATAAGTGCCCATACTGCCAACAAGTAAAATTCGAGCACTAATGGCCATGTGGAGAAGCCTAGAATTTTGAAATTCTAGAATGGAGGTGGGAGATAATCAATATGGATTTTATCACAGGCTTACCAAGGTCTCACAGATAACATGATTCAATCTGGGTGATTGTTGATAGGATGACTAAATCAACCCACCTCTTAGCGGTAAAAACTACTAATACGGCAAATGACTATGCCCGATTGTATATCCAAGAGATATTTTGATTGCATGGAGTTCTTTTGTCCATCATATCAGATAAAGAAGCTCAATTCACCACGTAATTCTATAAATCCTTTCAAAAAGGCCTAGGTTCAAAGGTGAACCTTAGTACTATTTTCCACCCTCAAATTGATGGCCAGGCAGAGCGTACAATACAGAACTTGGAGGACATGTTGAGAGCATGTGTCATCAACTTCAAAGTCAATTAGGATGATCATTTACCCCTTATTGAGTTTGCCTATAACAACAACTTTCATTTGAGCATTCAAAGGGCTTCATATGAGGCCCTCTATGGGAGGAGATATAGATCACCAATTAGATGGTTCAAGGTAGGAGAAGTAGAATTGATTGGACAATACTTGGTACACCAAGCTATGGAGAAAGTAAAGATCATCCAGGAGAGATTGAGAACTGCATAAAGTCGCCAGAAGTCCTATATTGATGATAGGAGAAGGGACCTAGAGTTCGAAGTGAATAATTGGGTATACTTGAAAGTGTCACCCATGAAGGGTGTAATGAGATTTGAGAAGAAAGAAAAGTTGATTCCTTGATACATTGATCCCTACTAAATTGTGAAGAGAATGGGAAATATAGCTAATGGGTTGGAGCTACCACAAGAGCTAGCGGCCATCAATCCGGTCTTTCATATTTCTATGCTTAAGAAGTATTTGGGAGATCCGTCCTTGGTTGTTCCTATTGAAAGAATTGGAGTGAAGGATAGTTTGAGTTACGAAGAAATCCTAGTCCAAATCCTTGATTGTCAGGTTCACAAGTTGAGAACTAAAGAGGTTGCATCTGTAAAAGTGTTGTGGAGAAGTCAGTCCATTGAAGAGGCCACATGGGAAACTAAAGAGTATATGAAGGCTAGATACCCTCACCTATTCGTGTCTCCTAATGATGAAATTGATGGTAATGATTCATCTCTATTTTTTGAGTTACTTTCCTATTGTTGAATTGAGTTTTTATCTCTGAGTTGATATTTCTCTTGAGTCTATCAGTATTTGAGTATGCATGTCTTTAATTGTATTCATGCCTGATGATGATGTTAGAAATAGTCTTCCAATTCTGAATCCTTAGTTGAAGTTGATTTCTAGAGTATTCAAGTATTTAAGTTTTTGATAATGTTCCTGATGTGTTGTCAAAATACAACACTTTTGATACTTAAAACTTGGAATTTTGTGTGTTCTCAAAGTGATGTTAGTAGATTTGATGTATTTTTATGTTTGTTTTACAAGATTATAAGGTTGGCACGGTTTTTGGGCCAAGTATGCTAAAATTGCAGATTTTGATGATCTACGAAACCCTTTACAGGTCATGAAATATTTCACGGGCTATAGAAGTGGTCTCATAGTAAATTCCAGTGAAGAGAAGATTTTCTGAATAAGACTATACGAACATGAAGACGAGCCATAAAGTATTCTACGAGTCGTAGAGTTGAGGTAATACCCTGAGGATTAGAAAGTGGAGAAGTGTTGAAAGTTCATTAGATGAAACTCTACACGAGCCATGGAATTCTATACGACCCGTAGATGGGTCTCGTAGAAGACCACTCCAGTTTGCAGAAGAGAAGCATGAAACTCGATTATGGGCCGTGCAATATTATACAACCCATAGAAGTTGCTCGTAAAGCTTGCCAACATAATTTCCTATTTTTATTTGGCTTTATATTTTAGACATTATAAATAAGTATTTAGGTTATTTTTTGAAAGAGGTTAGAGAGATTAGAGAGTTGGACAGTTTTTAGAGATAGAACACCACAAAATCACGTGGAAAATAATATTAGGTGTTCTTAATCCGTACTTGTGATTTCTACTGAAGAGTTGGATTCCTTGTTCATAAATTCATTCATGTAAGTGCTCAATTATGTTATTCTATATCATGATTCTTGCATCTACACTAATCATGAGTAGCTAAATCCACAACTAGGGTTGTGGAAACTATGAAGAACTAATAAGGTAAAATCAAATAATTCATAATTCTTGGAAAGTGTGTCTAAATATATTAATTACTTCTCTTCATTTTGCATGCTTTTTAATGGTGACCAACGTTAGAACTCGCTTAGTGGTACTTGTCGGATCAAGGAGGTAATGAATAGGAAAAGAGAGTAATTAACAGGAATCGATTGATGTTTTCTTATCTAATCAACCAAACTGGATCAAGGGGAGGTTGTACTGGGATAATAGGTAAGGGTTAGTAATGTCACAATACAGAGATGGATCAAATCACATAATGAAATTTACCTCTCACCTGGATCAAAGTGTTTGGTAAACTTAACTTACCGTTCTGCATCTACACACTGGAAAAGACTACAATTATCTGGTAATAATGAGTTAGGAAATCATGGGGAACACATTTCCCTAGTTATCTCTTCTTCTGATTTCACAACACTTGCATTAGTCTAGGTTTAATTTTCTTGCAATTACAACCCTCTTTTGGGTGATAAGTTGGTTAATCAACTCGGTTTCTTGGAATTAATCAGAAGTCTACCATATTCCTTGTGGGTTCGACCCTAACCTTGGTTTTAGATTATATATCTTAACAACGATTGCTTTAACCTTCAAAAAGAAGGTGTAGCTTGGGAGACATCAAGATTTTGGCACCGTTTCCAGGGAATACGGTCAGACTTGATTAAATTCGAGTAAATTTGGAATTTACCCTTGTTTCCCTTATTTTTCATTTTTTGTTATTTTTGTTTTATTTTAGCGTGCAAGTGTAGTATATGCACAACACTCATAGTTGAGGCAATTCCTTGACTCCGTTTGACCCAGAGATCCAAAGGACGCTGAGGAGAATGACCTAGGATAATACGAACAACACTGCAGATGATGTGATGCATGCAACACTGAACTCAAACAATGATAATAATAATCCACTGCCACAGGTTCTTCAAGCTGCACCAAATCAATATCGGCTTAACCCTATGGCGATGGATATCACAGGAGCTATTGTGTTATCTCCATTTTCAGATGATACAAATTTTGTCATATCGAGTGGGTTGTTACAAATGTTACAGAATCATAGGTCGTTTGCAGGCTTACCCACATAACCATCTACACAATGTTGTGTTCATCTATAAGAGCATAATGGGAAACTAGAATCTGTCTATGGATGCTGTTGGGATCTTTGTTTTCCCACTTTCTCTCATAGGAAATGCAACACTATGGTTATTCGAGCTCCCACAGAGTTCAATTACCACCTGGGAAGAATTGTAGAAAGATTTTTTGGAGAGGTTCTTCCTAATCTCTAAGAAGATGAAGTTGAAGACCCAAATCAACAACTTTGAGCAGGTGTATGGTGCTTCACTCGGTACCACGTGGGAGAGATTTATAAAGTGCTTGAAGAGTGTCCCAGACCACAAGATTGTTGATGAAGCCTTGGTGGACGAGAATAGCCAAGTTGTTGCTTACATTATCATGGGAGGCTCATTCATAGATTTTCCATTTTAGGAGGTGGCACAAAGGATGGAGAGAGTGGTCAATACAAATCATGCATGGTGGACAAGAGATAAGTCCACTATAAAGAGCTCATCTTAGTGAGTACTAGTTCGGTGAAAGCACAAACCAGTGAAGATGTGATGCAGGAGTTTTCTCAAATTAGTACCAATGTGGAATTGTTGATGAAACAAAACCAAGAGCAGGTGAATGCAATATCTCATCAACCTCCATGAGCACCTATGTATGAGGAGCCTTACTATGAGGAGGACACTTGTTTTGTTACAGATCAGATAGTGGGTATCCGGACCAATGCCTAAGGGTCCAATTAGAACTATTGGTGACAAGGTCAAGGAAACTAAAGTCAAAACTTTGGTAGAGATGGCGCCTTTAGAGACAACAATAGAGAAGGCTATTATGACAGGAATAGGGGCTAGGACAGAGATGCAGATTGGGGACACAGAGATGGCTACAAATGGTCCATCTGTTCTACCACATAATTGGGATTCTGGTGCTGGCAGCTCTCGCATTGAAAAGATATTTGATTGTCTACTAAATAAGGCTGATGCTCAGGATGAGACACTAAAGAGGATGAAATCTAACATCTCCAGTATTAACAAAAAAATTGAGTCTTGTTCTTTAGCCATTAAGCAACTTGTGCAACAGTTTGATTAGATATCAAATCAATTGAATCAACATCAAAAAGGTACTCTACCAAGCAATATAATTTAAAATCCTAAGAATGAGGGGTAGTGTATAGCAGTCATAACACGTGATGAAAAGCAGACCATTGATCCTCCAATGATAATTGATGATGTTGATGTTCATGAGGAGCTAGTGGAAAGCAAGGATGTTGAGAATGGAGATATTTGTGCTAAGGATAGGGAGAGTGACACAACACCAAAGCCACAGAATTTGAAACCTATTCCTCGACCTCCTCCCCTCTTCCCTCAAAGACTTAAGAAAATAGAGGAGAAAGGTAAGTTTAAGCATTTTCTCTTAATGCTGAAACAACTCTCCATTAATATCCCTCTGATTGAAGCATTGGAGAAGATGCTTGGATACGCAAAGTTCATGAAGGATCTAGTCACAAAGAAGTGGATTGTAAGTCAGGATCTTTCCCAATAGCTTTAGCATTGCAGTGCGATATCTACAAGGTCCTTAGAACAGAAGCGAGAGGATCCTGGAGCATTTACCATCCCCTGCACCATTGGTGATGTCGAGTTTGCAAGGGCACTATATGATCTAGGTGCCAGCATAAATTTGATGCCCCTTGCAGTTTTTAGGAAACTAGGCTTTGGAACCCCTACTCCGACGAGCATACAATTGTTGATGGCTGACAGGACAGGGAAGAATCCTATGGGGATACTATATAACATTCTCGTTAGAGTTGAGAAATTCATATTCCATATAAAATTTATGTTCCTTAATGGTGAGGTTGACTTTGAAGTTCTAATCATCTTGGGAAGGCCTTTCCTAGCCACCGGGTGAGCACCAGTGGACATAGAATTGGGCCTACACAAATTCAGGTTGGCAAGGAAGAGGACAATTTCAAAGTTTTTCAACCCGCAATAAAGAATGATGATTTGAAAGTTATCTCTATCATTGAAAGTTTTGATGAGGAAAAATCAAAGGTCTTAATTGAGAAGTGACTAGGTGTCGACCCTTAAGCAGCAATGCTAATGAATTTTGAGAGTCATGGCATCTCTGAATATTATGAGATGGTAAAGGCTCTGGAACATCTAGTTTTCCTAGATGCCAAACCAAGCTGGAATTGGACTTGGAGAATCAGAAGTCACCACTAACCAAACCATCTATAGAGGAGCCACCGGTGTTAGAGTTGAAGGCTCTTCCGTCCCACTTGAAGTATGTATATTTGGGTGCTAATGATACTTTGCCTGTTATTGTTGTCGTAGGTCTTATGACGAATAGGTGAATGCATTGATTGCGGTGCTCAAGCAGTTTAAAAAGGTCATTAGATGGACCATTGCTGACATCATTGGCATCCCGCCTAGGGTGTGCATTCATAAGATCCAATTGGTCAAGGACTACAAATTGAGAATTGAGAACTAAAAGTGTCTGAACTCCCCTATGTAAGAGGTCGTGTTCAAAGAAATCATCAAGTGGTTAGAAGCAAGAGTAATATATCCAATCACTGACAGTGAATGGGTAAGCCTCGTTCAATGTGTTAAAGAAGAGAGGCATCACCGTGGTCCTAAATGCTAGAAATAAGTTGATCATCATATGCCCAGTCACATGATGGAGGGTGTGTACGGACTATAGAAAGCTTAATGCATAAACTGAAAAGGATCACTTCCCTATGTCATTCATGGCTCAGATGCTCGACCGCTTGACAGGAAAGTGTTGGTATTGTTTTCTTGACGGGTACTTAAGTTATAATCAAATCTCTATTGCTTCAAGAGACCAAGAGAAAATAATATTTACATATCCTTATGGTACATTTGCGTTCAAAAGGATGTCATTTGGGTTGTGTAATGCACCAGCAACATTCCAACAATGCATGATGTCCATCTTCTCCAACATGGTGGAAGACACTATCGAGGTGTTCATGGATGACTTTAGTGTGGTTGGTGACTCATTCAAAGACTGCTTGAGGCATTTGACTGTGGTGCTTTAGAGGTGTGAGGAATGTCATCTAGTTCTAAATTGAGAAAAGTGTCACTTCATGGTGAAGGAAGGTATCGTGTTGGGGAACAAAATCTCCATCAAAGGCATTGAGGTGAACAGAGCTAAAGTTGAAGTGATTGAGAAGCTTCCCCCACCCATCTTTGTCAAAGGTTTGAGGCGTTTCCTTGGCCATGCATGATTCTATAGGTGTTTCATAAAAGACTTCTCAAAGATTTCAAACCCATTGTGCAAACTACTAGAGAAGGATGCTAAGTTCGTGTTTGATGATGCATGCCTGAAAGCATTCGAAGGGTTAAAGCATAAGTTGATTTCAACTCCTATCATTGTTGCTCCAAACTGGTCAAAGCCCTTTGAGATAATGTGTGATGCAAGTAAGGTAGCACTAGGTGTAGTATTGGGATAGCACCAAGAGAATATTCTACATCTCATATATTATGCCAGCAAAGCCCTAAATGTAGCACAAAAAAACTACACTATTATAGAGAAAGAGCTATTTGCAGTGGTCTTTGTGTTTGAAAATTTCAGATCTTATCTTTTGGGAACCAAATTCAATGTACATACTAACCATTTAGTATTGCGATATTTAATGGCAAAGAAGGATGTGAAACCAAGGTTAATTCGATGAGTGCTTCTTCTTCAAGAGTTTGACTTTGATGTGATTGACAAAAAGGAGATTGAGAATCAAGTTGCAGATAACATGTCCAGACTAGAGGATGGGCCATCGCAAAGTTTGATGATAGGGTCGAGATTGATGTTCCTTCCTTGATGAGAGAGTTCTAGAAACATCACATGACTTAATACCATGGTTTGCAGATTATGCGAACTATTTGGTTAGTGATATTGTACCACCAGATTTGACTACTCACTAGTGCCGTAAGTTTATGTCCGATGTGAGAATGTTTTTTTAGGGTGATCCATACTTGTTCCATGTATGTGCAGATGGAATTATTCATTGTCGTGTTCTTGAGATCGAAATGATGAACATTCTAGAGGCATGCCACTCATCCTTAGTAGGGGAGCATCATAGTGGAGTTCGAACAACATATAAAATCTTATAGTATGGCTATTATTGGCCAACCATCCATCAAGATGCCCACAACTATGCCAAAGCTTGTGATAGATTCCAGAGAGAAGGTGGTATTTCCCGCAAGCACGAGCTCCCTCTAAATCCCATTATGGTGATCGAATTATTTGATGTATGGGGGATAGATTTTATGGGTCCATTCATTAGCTTGCATGGAAATAAGTACATTTTAGTAGTTGTGGACTATGTCTCAAAGTGGGTGGAGGCAGTGGTGCTTCCTAATAATGAAGGTAAATGTGTCACACCATTTTTTAAAAGGAATATCTTCTAAAGGTTTAGTACCCATCGGGCAATTATCAGCGATGGAGGTTCTCACTTATGTAATAGGTTGTTCAAAGCCCTATTATAAAAATATAGAGTAAAGCATAAAGTGGCAACCCCTTACCACCCTTAGACAAGTGGGCAAATAGAGGTGTCAAATATGAATATAAAGCATATTTTGTCCAAGACTATCAATGCAAATTGGATTGATTGGTCGCGAAAACTTGATGATGCATTATGGGCATATCAGACTGCATTCAAGACTCTCATAGGTATGTCCCCATACCAACTTGTCTTTGGTAAAACCTGTTATTTATCGATGGAGCTTAAACACAAGCTGATGTGGGCACTTAAAAAGTTGAATCTGGAATGGAATAATATGGCAACATCAAGGCCGAACCAATTAAATAAGCTGGATGAATTTCTCTTAAAGGCATATGAGAGTTTAACCCTGTATAAGCAACGGATGAAGCTGCAACATGATCGTCGCATCAAAAATCACCAGTTTGAGTGGAGAGATTTGGTGTTGTTATACAATTCTAGATTAAGGTTGTTCCCTAAGAAACCCAAATTGATATGGTTGGGACCTTTTAGAGTATCACATGTCTTCGACCATGTAGCCATCAAGTTGGAGAAAAGAAATGGCACAACATTTAAAGTAAATGGCTAAAGAGTCAAACTATATCTTGACAATGTTGAAGAAGTTAAGACAGTGGACGCATAGGCACTTGATGAGGCCTGAGTAATCAAGTATACCAAGTCATGTTGTGACACTAAATCAGGTACTACTTGAGAGCCAACCCAAGGAGAGAGAGGTGCTTAGGCGCCCAAGTATGTTTTCTTTTTGACTCCTATTCTTTATTTTGATATTTTTTATGCATTAAGTACAATGCACATCTTTGTTATGGGTTGTGGGTAGTTATAGGCCTCAACAAAGTCTGAGTAACCTTGGTCTATAACTATCCCAATTTTGAATTCGAAGGATTTTCTTTCCTATGTTTTTTTTCCCTGAGGATATTTATTTTCTATTGAACCTATTCTCCTTTTTCTCCTGTTACTCCTACATGTCGGTTCAATAGAATAAGATGAAGACATCAGTGTTGGTAAGGCAAAAGTGTAGGAAAACACAGTATCAAGGAGGGTCTTTAGGCACTATATTCCCAAAATATCACACCAAAGTCCCTTGAACCTACGTTACAAGCCTAGAAAGCCCTAAAGTGATTCTAGTCTAACTAGTCAAAGGTCATAGTCTTGAGTATAGGGGTAAGCATATGGTGTTGAACACAATGTTTGAATATCTTTTGTGAGAATGAGTGATTGTGTGTAGTCTCAAGTATTTAATCTGAAAATGTCATCATGAGTGAGAGATAAGACTTCTTTCTGTGAAGTCTCTTACATTGAAGTGTTAATATAAGACTAATTTGGAGATTATTGCTTATCATAGATTGCATCGTTTGTCATAGTTGTACTGTTGAATGTATTATTCTGCATTGGTTTGCTTGAGAGCTTTCTGATATACATTTATAAGTGGTGTGGGTATCTGTGTTTGAGCTTGATATTATGTGTGCCATTATACTAAGGTTTGTGTGTTACTGTACTGTTTATGTAGATTGAGTCAGTTGCTTGAGGACAAACAATAATTTTAAGTTGAGAGTGTTGATTTCCTACCAAAATACAACACTTTTGATGCATAAAACTTGGAACTTTATGTGTTCTCAAAGCATGTTAGTAGATTTGATGTGTTTTTATGTTTGTTTTGGAGGATTATAGAGTTGGCATGATTTTTGGACCAAGTGTGCTGAAATTATAGATTTTGATGATCCACGAAACCCTTTGCGGGTCGTGAAAGATTTCATGGGTCGTAGAAGTGGCCTCGTAGAAAATTCCAGTGAAGGGGAATTTCTTTGAATAAGACTCTACGAACATGCAAATGAGTCGTAAAGTATTCTATGAGTCATAGAATTGAGGTTGTACCCTGAGGATCAGAAAGTTTAGAAGTGTTGAAAGTTCATCAGATGAAATCCTCCACGGGTCGTGGAATCCTATATGATCCATAGATGGGTCTAATAGAAAACCACTTCAGTTTGCAAAAGAGGAGCATGAAATCTCGATTACGGTCCATGGAACATTATACGACCCATAGAAGTTACCCGTTGAACTTGCCGACCCAGATTTCCTATTTTGATTTGGCTTTGTATTTTAGACATTATAAATAGATATTTAGGTTATTTTTTGAAAGAGGTTAGAGAGATTAGAGAGCTGGACAGTTTTTAGAGATAGAACATCACAAAATCACATGAAAAATAATATTTGGTGTTCTTAATTCGTACTTGTGATTTCTATTAAAGAGTTGGATTCCTTGTTAATAAATTCATTCATGTAAGTTCTCAATTATGTTATTCTATATCATGATTCTTGCATCTACACTGATCATGAGTAGCTAAATCCACAACTAGGCTTGTGGGTACCATGAAGAACTAACAAGGTAAAATTGGATAATTCATAATTCTTGGAAAGTGTGTATGAATGTATTAATTACTTCTCTTTGTTTTGCATACTTTTTAATGGTGGAAAACGTTAGAACTCGCCTAGTGTTACTTGTCGGATCAAGGAGGTAATGAACAAGAAAAGAAAGTAATTAACAGGAATCGATTGATGTTTTCTCGTCTAATCAACCAAACTGAATCAAGGGGAGGTTGTATTGGGAAAATAGGCAAGGGTTAGTAATGTCACACTACGGAGATGGATCAAATTCCGTAGTGAAATTTATCTCTCACCTGGATCAAAGGGTTTGGTAAACTTATTTTACCATTTTGCATCTACACACTGGAAAAGATTACAATTATCTAGTGATACTAAGTTAGGTAATCATGGGAAACACATCAGCCTAGTTAACTTTTCTACTGATTTCACAACACTTGCACTATTCTAGGTTTAATTTTCTTGCAATTACAACCCCCCCTTTCGGGATATAAGTAGGTTAATCAATTGGGTTTCTTGGAATTAATTGGAAGTCTACCATATTCCCTATGGGTTCGACCCTAACCTTGGTTAGGTTATATATCTTGACAACGACCGCTTTAACCTTCAAAAAGGAGGTGTACCTTGGGTGACATCAGTTCCTGCTTGATAGGTCTCCTAGTTGTTCATCATTCGAGGACAAATGATCCCTAGGGGGAGATATTTTGATACCCCATAACTCTATTTTTACATATACTTGTGTTTCAAGCCTCATTATTATATGTGGGAAGTGGATTAGGGTCACAAGATACCTCCGGTACTTAACCGAGTTCAAAACATTCCTATCAATCAAGTTTTTCGTGTTAGATTCTGCAAGGGTCAACTTTCAATGACCATAAATTTTAGCACACAAATAATTAGGTGGCCTATGACAGACCAAATGAAAGAACTTTGAATTATCTTTTCGACGCCACTGATTTCACCTCATTTAAAGTTCGGAGTCAAGAGTATGACCATTTTACTATAAACTGCTAGAGCAGAGTGTACTTACGAGATAACTTATGGGCCATGGTTTAAGTTATGGCCCGTTTGATAACTCGTGGGAAAAACTCCCGAAAATTTATTTTTGAGCCCCCAAATTGACGGACCCAACTACGGGTCGTAGATGCATCTACGGGTCGTGGTTTGGGGTCGTGAAATTGATCTAAAAATCCTAAAATTTACCCAAAAGTTTATGAATTTGTTCCTATGGGCCATGAAAGTTTCTACGGGCCGTAGGTGGGCCTGTGGAAGACTTTGACAACTTTTTAAAAAGGATTATTTTGGTTTTTTTCCACCCTTTCAAGGCCTTTATTTGACATTTTTATACCTAAACAAGTCCCAAAACATGACTATTCAACTTTTTCACGCTAAAACATCTTCTCCATCTTAGAGCAAGGTTTCAAGGGAAAAAAAGGCTAGAGTTTGAAGATAATCTTGTCAGTTTTTCCAAGTTGTTCCAATACTCAAAATTTCCAGGTATGTAAGGTTAACTAGAACATGGATTATGTTCTTCCATGTGCCCCATAACCCAAATTAATGGAGTTGTGAAAGAATTGAGTCTTCCATGAATATTTATTGAAGAGTTTTCTTAAATCCTAATATATATATCTAATAATCTTGCATGAATTACACTTTTTATGAATTAAATACTTGAAGTAGATGATTTTACTTTTCTACATGAACCCTAGAATGAATTCTTGTTATTTTTACATATTACGCTTAAATGAGTATGCATGAGTATAATTTGAGCTTAAAGAGTCTATGGAATTCCTAACTGCTTTAACTCTACTTTTGTTTCCTGAATACTATGAGTTCAAATGATGCATAATGGAGAGTCTTTATGAGTCAAGAGCTAAATCTTAAAAGAATGTTCCTAACCAAAGAGTTGATAGTTGATGTGATGAATTTAGTGGAAATATGTGACTAGTTGAATGAGTTAACCATAGGGTTGATGTCTTATGAGCATGTTGAGTCTTGGGAGGAGTATTAAGTATTGAATTGAGTAAGAGTAAGTCCAACTCAAACGCAATAACTACGTGGCCTACGTAGGAGAGGATTGAACAGTAAAATCAGATGGTTTCCTATTTTCCCAAAAAGAGGACTTGATATTATTGATTATGATCCACTGATGAGATGTCCCATGCCCTGTAAGGTATTGGATAATTGTGACAACAACATCGCTTCGTTGTATCATCACGGGTTCATAGGTGATGATTGTCGATTAGAGAAACTCCCCAATAGACTTTGATAATACTCTAATTGGATTTGATTAGATGGTATATGAGTGGTCATTGTCTAAACTGCATTCTTACTTTAGACTTTTGGCTTGATGATTGAGTTTCCTACTTCTCGAGTTGAGCTATTTGAGTTGATGTTATTCTTCCTTTATATTTTTCTTTCTGCCATTTTACATACTCGTACATTCCACGTATTGACGTCCATTTGTGCCTGCATCTTTTCATGATGCAGAGACAGGTACTAATGATTATTAATAGGCACCCCATTGAGGACCCTTTGTATTTCAATGGATTGGTGATTCCTCCCTTGCTTTCAGAGAATATCATGTTTTCTCTTCTAGCATTTGAGTTTAGTCTTTTTTTTTATCTTGAGGTACCCATGGACCTGTCATTGACACCATTTAGTCTGATGTTTTAGAGGCTTCATAGACTAGATTGGTGAGTTGTGATTGGATTATATTTTGGCTAGTTTCATTCATACTAGTCTTACTCAGTTGATTGATAGATTGTTTGGCCTTTGATTATTAAATTATTATTGTGTTCCATTAAGTATTCATGATTGTTGATGTCTTTCACTGTTAGTTTATGATTGAATGTATGTGATGAGACCAAGTGGTTTGCTTGGAGGCTAGCAATAGTCTCTGAGTACTGGCCACACCAAAGGTACCTTCCCGAGGTGTGACAAAGACAAAGAAAATGATGGGTGATTACCAAGGGAAAGGAAAAAAATACAGTTATGCCCTTATACATCTCCAACCCACCTCTTTTTCAGTCTCTATTCTCTATACAAGCACGTGAGTGGAGATTATCTGGGAGTTGAGTTCATAAAAATTCTAAGTATGTAAGGCTACTTAAAGTGTTGGATTGAGTCCCTCCACCCACCCTTCCATCTACATGAGTCAATTAGTGAATAGAGATTGAGTAGTGAGAATTTCTCAATTCTAATCTTCGAGTTGCTTGCATTTATTTTGAGTTTTCATGCGTATTTATGAATAAGTTGATGAGTTGCATGCTGGTCATATGAAATTGGAATATTAAATTTATTTTAGTACTATGAACCCTAAATTGCATCATTCCATGAAATTCTTGTTGCATTGACTGAATTGAGATCATGATTGTGATTATCTGAGTTGAGTAACTTGAACATGACTAAGCATGAAGAATATATTACTTTTCTCTCTCTCTCTTTCTCTCTCTCTCTCTATATATATATATATATATAATAAACCTCTTATCTATTATGTCATGGACATGATCGAGTGGAGTCTAAATGACCGTTTCAGTCAGAGTCATAGTCATGAGTGATTTGATGAGTCTTGATAGCATGCATAATTGATGGTCCTGAATTGTTGATTGTTGAGAGATTGGATTGAGTTGTTTGAAGTAAACATGAAGAGTTGATTAATATGAGCATATTGAGTCCGGGAAGGAGTATTGAGCACCAAATTGGCACGAGTAAGTAATAACTCCAACCCATAAACTATATTGCCAGCGTAGGATAGGGGTTATGCCTCTTATGTCCCAAAAAGATGGACATTGATTTTGAATCCAGATTGGTTCGATCGTCCCTTACCTTGAAAAGTATTGGATGGTTGTGACAACAACAATGCAAACGTTATATCATCACCAGCTCATATGGTTGTCGATTAGAGAAACTCCCTAATTGTGCATAACTAATTTGACCAAGTCACATTGCTAGAGTTTTTTTTAGGAGCATTATTTCACCGTTCAAATCTTGCATCCTTCTTTTGAGTTGAGTTATGGATTGTTGAGCTATGTTTGGTTGATTTGCACTTGAGTTTGACTTGTTTCTTTAGCCATTTTACATACCACTATATTTCATGTACTGACTTCCATTTGGGCATGCATCGGTAATGATGCAGATACAAGTATTAGAGATCATCAACAAGCGCATCGTTAAGGATGTATTACAGTTAGCTAATTTGGTGAGTCCTCCGCTTCTTTCGGAGGATACACATTTATACTTTCATCTAGCTTGAGTTTAGTACATTATTTCCTTTTGATTTGAGATAGTCATGGTCTGTCATGGTACCATTTAGACAGTTTAGATAGAGACTTCATAGACTAGATTTAGAATTGTTGATTTGGATATTGTCTGACTAGTTTCTTTCATACTAGTCTTGATTCGTTTGGAAATTGTATTGTTGATATTTATTTATTGACTGAGTATTCTTATTAGTTACTTCGTGAATTGTTGGAGTCTTTCGCTATTGAGTAAGATTTGATGATGAGGCCAAGTGATTCTCTTGAATAATCAACAATGGTTCCTCAAGTGTCGGTCACGCCAAAGGTACCCTCCCAGAGCATGACATGCGATTGTACTTGTTGATTTTGCTTTTCAATTATTCATAGTTGTTCTTTAGAAATTCAGAATAAAATATAATTTTACATTAAATAAAGAATTTTAAAATATAAAATTTTATATTACATGAAAAATATATAGGGTGATTATTTAGAAAAAAGGAAAGGATTTATATTATGAAATAATAAAATAAAAATATTAATATAATATTGAGGAGAGAGAAAAAGATTCTTTTTTAGAGAGTGAAATAGAAAATTAGATTGGAGTTGGTTGTCTGAAAAAATAGAGAACTCTATATTTGAAAAGTAAAGTAGAGGATAGGGTTGGAGATGCTCTTATCGGCAACAAAGTGAAGTTGGTAAATTGAGGTCCTATCAAGAGCTATAGGATTGTTTGAGAGCTGGGGGTCATTTGGTAGGGTGTATAAAAATAATGCTAAATAGAGTGCATTAATATTGCTTGTATTAGTTATCTTGCGTTCATTATGATGAGATATTTCTTATGCATTGTTTGGTTTGGTGTATTAAAAATAGTAATCACTGTATAAAAAAATTTATTTACAAAGATACTCTTCACAATTATGATGGAAAAAATATAAAAAAAATTGAGAGGCAATTGGATCTTTAACCATTACTAATACCTAAAAATTGATGGTATTACTAATACACACCTTAACACACAATAGAGTGTATAACTAATGCTCGTATTAGTTATACATAACAGGTAAAAGCTTATCAAACAAGGTACTACTAATACACCTAATTAATGCATGCATTATTTTTGCTAATACACTCTACCAAACGACCTCTAATAGTATTATAATGTACTATCTTATGCATGTATTAGTTAAGTAAAGTTTAATTGTTCATGTATAAGTTATTATTAGTTATTCCATCTTCATCTTTATCTTACATAAAATAATACATAAATTTTCTCATAACTTATATATGTATTATACAAAACACCGTATTAATTTTAGGACAAAACAATACTTTTGGTCCCGGAATCACTCATTTATTTCAGGATTATCTACGCAAGTATATTTAATTTTTAATTAACTAATTAAAATGGGTGATTTTGGTCAAATCACTAACATAAGCTTTAGAGTCTGTTTGAATTGGTTTGGCATATGACTTATAAGTCAAAAGTGATAAGTTAGGATTTCTAACTTGCGGCTTTTGGATTATTTTGATCATTTTACCTTAAAATAAGTGCTTATAAATTTTTTTTACTTTAACCAAACAATTCAAAACTTATTAAAAACTATTTTGGCTTAAAAACACCTAAAAGAAGTCAATCCAAGCAGACTCTTACAAACGTGTAACAAATTGTTGACCAATATGAGGGCTAAAAAGGAAATTTCTCCAAAGTGAAACATCACTCTTCTCTCTTTCTCTCTCTCTCTGTATTCTTTTAGGATCATTTGATTGTTGATTATTCTAATTTAGTTTTAAAAAAGTCACGAACAGATGAGGACTAGTCTTCACTTTTTTCAACTTACTTTTTATAAAAATAAAAAAAATTTAATCTAGATTCAAATTTATAAGTATTGTCAATCTGTTAACATTTCTAACACATGCTTATATAAAAGTATATAATTTTACGCTAAGTCAATAAGTCATTATGGATGCACCATACTACTTAGGCCACCAAGGTCCAATTCTCACGAGTCAATACACTCTTTGATTACTTTTTTACTTTATATTTACTATATCTTGTTATTTTTATAATTTATTTCATTAGTATTATCACAAACTAGTAAAATAGCTTGCGCTTCGTGCAAATAGAAAAGACATCAATAGTAAGATTTTGAAAGAGAAAAGTATAATTGTTCATGTACTGGCCGGTCTTGTCCGATCTTGAATTTTACTTTGAAGTATTAATTTGATTTCAATAAATAATTTTATTTATTATAGAGTAATTTGTTAATCGGACAAGATTTACATATGGTTCTCCCGTAGTAACCTGATCAAATTTTAGGCCACCATACAATATATTTCATATCAATAACATGTCTATTTTTATTTGTCAAATTAATAGGAAGTGGATTTTTCCTTTTTGACTGATAGGAGAAGAAGCCTATTTGTCAAATTTGTCCATTCGAAAATTCTTCTATTCAAACTGGTATTGCACAGTCGGTCATAATACTACAATAAAAGTGATAGAAACTAATCAGGGAAACCAGTGTTTTTTAGAAGTGAGAATTTTCAAATAAATACTTCTATATGTTGCCAATCTATTTTATTGTCTTTGCAATTCTTAGAACAAATGGAGGAGTGAAAGTGTGTAATGACCCGTATAATTATTTTGAAAATTTATCCTCTTAAATTTTTAAAATATCCTTTCGTAAATTTTATATGGGTACTTCGAAATATTCAATAACTACTATTATTTAAGTTGTGGGCAAATTGAGATAACTAGTTTAATTAGGGGTCTAAATTAATGATTTATTAAAATATCCTACACCACTTAGCATATATATTAAAATCAGTTAGTGGGATTAAATTCTTTTATTATAACCTAATTAAATTAGAAAAGAAAGAAAAGAAGGGCAGAAGACGGCGACAACGTGAAAGCTAA
>JBCEWC010001343.1:0-42052 GCA_038996855.1 Solanum aculeatissimum
AAATCTTTTATTACTGCCATTTAAATAGAATGAATAAAGTAATCAGAAAACACATAAATATATGTCTCGAATAAGCTAAATCAACAATCAAATATATAATTTATCTAGTTGTTGCATATAATAACTATAAAACGAACATAGCTTCTGAAAAAAAAAAAGTTGTGGTGATATATATTATGGACGTACATACATTATTTACTTAAGATTAATTAAAGGGAAAGTATTCTACATTTCTATTCTCAAAGCCGAAACTCAAGATCCTATTCATCTCATCACAATTCTTGATATGATAAACACGAACCACAATAATGTCTAAAGTGAGTACACAATAAAGTATATTTTGTAAAACTAATTTTTCATACTAAAATGAAAATTATTTATACGTAAATCGAGTGCAAATAATTTTTATCTTAAACAAAAAGTTTATGTAATTGCTCTTATAGATCTGCAGTAAAACAAAAAAAAAAGGTAAAAATTAACCTAAAGCACAAGTAACGGTTACTCTCCTCAATATAAGGATTTTGTTACTACTATTTTTTATTTATTTTTACTTCCTTGAATAAATGTTAGTGGGACACAAAAAAATATTTGTGTGATTTTACTATAAAAACTTAATTGTATCAAATAGATGTATAATATGTATTTGTACATATTTCCTTAGTTTTTAAGCATGATTAATTAACATTCATCCTAACTTTATTACGTTATTTATAAATAGCTAGTGCATGTAAGTATGTAGCCATTAATTTTGAAAGATCTTGGAGATATTTTTTTTTTATTTTACAAAAATATGTAATCAGACAATATTTTTATTGAGCTTATGTTTGAATCTTAAGTTTATTTGTATATAAATTTTATAAGTAAACATTAATAGTATTTTGCTTGAAATAGACATCAAACAGTTTTTTTAAAAAAATATATTTCTTTTTATAATTATAAACACCATTTTTAGTTTATTGTAACAAAACTTCCGTGACTTTGGGCATGTGCTAATTAATTAAGAATTTTGAGAATATACCATGAAAACTAATTTGGCATTAAATTAAATTATATAAAACTGCAACCATTCAAGAAACAAAAATTCCATCACTTTAAACATTTTGATGTTGCTAGCAAGACCAGAATTTATATGCATCAATAAATACATTATATGTGTCTACACTTAAGTTATTTTATTTTAAAAATCAATTAAACATTCTAAATTTATACAATTTTTATGTAAATCAAGTGTGAATAATTATTTATTGTAAAAAAAAAATTATGTAATTGTCCTTATAGATCCGCGGTAAAACAAAAAAAGAAAATGGTAAAAATTAACCTAAAGCACAAGTAACGGTTACTCTCCTTGATGTAAGGATTTTGTTACTATTTCATCTGGTGACTGAATATATTATGGACATAAATTATTCCATGACTTAATGTTAAAAAAATGGAGGTTGAATTATTTTTTAGCTTTAAATATGGCCTAGCTACATGACTTTATGCTACTTGAAATCAAATTAAAATATTGGTCTAACTCAAAGAATGATGGATATAAAATAAAAAAAAAAGAGATTGTTTGTTTCTCGTCTGATATTTAGTTTGAAGCTCTAGTTAATCGAGTTATTTGTGTAAGTCTTTATCGGAATTTATTCTATTTTCATAGTTGAAACACGAGATCTTTGATTAAGAGAAGAGAAATCTTATCCATCTCACCACAATCCTCGATGTGATAGACGAAACAATATTATGCATGCATACAATTGATTTTGCTAGCAAGAGGAGATTTTGTGTGCATCAACAAATCCATGATATATGTTTGTATTTTGGGGTATTTCATTCAATTATAATTTATTTTTTAAAATTACTTAATCATACTAAATTTATATAATTTTATGTAAATTGAGTGCTAATAATTTTTTACAGTTAAAAAAAGTCTATGTAATTGCCCTCACAAATGCGCAGTAAAACCAAAAAAAATAACGGTTGAGGGGGAGTTACTCTCCTCAATGATGTTTACATTAAACTAATAAATACATGAGATGCGTTTGTACATATTCCTTTAATTCGTAATCACAGTTCATTAATATTTATCGTAACCTTCGTAAATTATTTATAAAATACATAGCCAATGCAGGTAAGGTATGAAAATTTATTGTAAAAATAAAAATTAATTTTGCGAGTATAATATTTTGCTTGAAATAAACATCAAACAATTATTTTTTCAAAAAATAATAGTACACAAATATTAATGAACTAGCTTCAACTTGAAAATTACGTGTTCAGTTTTTTGCAAGTGATGTCACTGCAAAACTGAACTGTAACTTCTGCAGTTAATTTTTCTTTTGGTATTAAATTTTGTTTTGGAACATGAATTTTAAAAATGGTTAAAGATTGGTGATTGGATTTATTTTATTTACAATATTTATTAAACAATTTCAAATAGTCTTTTCAAGCTGAAGTTGAAAAACTTTTTAATTTATGGTGTTAAAGTAAATGCAAGTATGAATTTAATTTTGCATACAAGACGTCTATTCAATGACTATAACTTATAAATTTGATGTAGCACTTGAAATTATAATTCAGTTTATTCAATTACATTTCTCGGAGGAGTACTACAAATTTATAAAACAATTATCTATAAAAAGTTATTTAGTATTTGTGGGAGCATGAGACCTTACTTTAAAGGTTTATGTGCTAAAAAGTTTGTATAAAACAAACGTGTAAACTCTTATGGAGAAATTTTAAAAGATATTTCATAACATCATTGAGTAAATAACTTAAGAAGGGAAAAAAAGGAGAGACCATTTGGCCCCGCATATATTGGTTCGGTTTGATTTTAGACATTATTGATTTGATTTTCAGATTTTAAATATGTTAAATCAATAAAATATTTTTTAAAGACTAAATACTAAAGTGAGTAACTAATAACTTAAGTTCAGTAAAAATTAAAATAAATAAAGTACTACTATAGTGTCCTATTACTATTAAATTGATAATATTTAATATTTATGAATGGATAAAATAGTAAATTATTATAATCTTATTATCTTGTCGGTTTACCCAATAACCCAATACTAAAAATCGAAAACTCAATAAAAAAAAATTCAAAACTATTAAATTTTTGCACATAAAAAGCTCTTTTTTACAAAATACAAACCTAATTAAACTTTGTTAAGAGGTAATATTCAATAATCGATTTAGCACTGTAATTCTTTTTTTCTTTTTTTTTTCGCCCGATACAACAATTTTTATTTGTTTTTTCAAGCTAAATTCTACATAGTGATTTTCTTTTTCTTTTCTCATACCTTAACTCTTGCACATTAAATAGTGAAGATAATAATTTAATATTAAAAAAACTCACTCGTAATTTTAATTGTATCTTTTTTTTACAGGAAACTTATGATTGCAAAACGTATTATTTTTTATGAGCAAACTTTTATCACTTAATTATAATTAGTTTTTGACTTAAAAGTTCCATCCTTTAATATGGTATTAATAACAAAAATTTACGAAAGTGAACAAAAAATAAAAAGAAGGGTTAACTAAATAAAGTGATACAGGCCCTAATAACTCTCCCCATTATTGGATGCATCAGTTAATATTCCTATAACTTATCCTCCATTACTCTTTTACCTGTAACTGCCATTGAGACCCCCGCCCTCATCAGATATTACTTTGTCAGCCACAAAAAATAAGACTTGTTTGTAGGTCTACTTTTGTTCAAAAAACAGCAAGACTTGTCTTCTCAATTAAGGTAATTATCCTTAAACTAATTTTATCTTTCTTACCTTAACCACTTCATGTTCTTATACTAATTTAAGCTATTATTATTTGTTACTTAAGCTCATTTTGTATTTTCTTGTAAAGGTTGTTTGTTGAGTATTCAAGAATGGCTAGTGTTAGCTACTATTCTGCTTCAAAGTTGGAACCAAACGTTCAAGAATTCAACTCACAGACAATGCAGCAGCTTACTCCAGAGCTTCTTTTTGATTTCAACTATGACGTTGAACAGAGCTTTTATGAAAATATGGATCAAGATTGTTATATTGATCCATTTTTCGATCCGGACGAGTTTATTTTACCTGTTGAAATGAGTAACAATTCTTGTTTCATGCCAGAGTACTCTGTTTTCGAAAAACAGCAAGATGTCTTTCAAGACAACTGCCTTCCAGACCACAATGCTTGTTTCGTTCCAGAGTACTCTGTTTTTGAGAGCACCCCAAAACGTCAAAAGATTTTTCATGACAACTGCCTTCCAAATAATATAATAGCACCGTCCACTCACACTTCTTCTTTCGTGCCAGAGTACTCTGTTTTTGAGAGTGCACCAAAGCAACTAGAGATCTTTCAAGACAACTTCCTTCCTCCTCCAAGTTTGCTCAATGAGGGGTTCGTGCCAAACCCTCCAATCTTTCGAGATTTTGCCTCGTATTCACTTCCTGAAATTGCTATGCCTGTTTTTAGTAGCGGGTGCAGCAATGTTGCGAAGAAAGGTGGTGGCAATAATAGTAATAATGAGAAGAAGATGTCAGCACAGAGTATTGCGGCGAGGCAAAGGAGGAAGAAGATTACTGATAAGACACAAGAATTGGGGAAATTGATACCTGGTGGACACAGGATGAATACTGCTGAAATGCTTCAAGCTACTTTCAAGTACATTAAGTTGTTGCAAGCACAAGCTGGACTTCTTGAATTCATGGGATCATATCAGGTAAATAAATTATATAACCTTCCAATTTAATGGTTTACTTTTTTAAAAAAAAAAATCTTGTTTGTATAGAGAAATTAGAGTGAGTTAGTATTAAAAAATAAATATTCTAGCTATTAACATATGTACATTTGAATTTGATTTGCAGAAGGATGAAAAATCATTTCATACATCAGATTTGCAGAAACTTGTTGGATCTTCGTTAATCCAGGAGAAGTTGTATTCAAGTGAAAAATGCTTAGTTCCAAAAGTGTTCCTTGAAGCACTAGAGAATAGTCAACAACTCCAAAATTCACAAGTCCTTGAGGAAGTCAAGTCTTTGACTAGATGAAGAAAATGACTAGTTTTCAGCCAAAGAAATAGAAAATTTAGGATTAGTTCAGTTATCTTCTTGTTTGTTGTCTTAGGTGATAGGTTAGGTAGCCACTTTTTGTTGAACTTGTAAGTATTTATTTTGTTAGTTAGAATTTTAATCATGTAAATTTTCACTCAAGGATGGAGTTTGATTCCAGGTGAAATGACAATGATTAAAGATGCACTTCCAAAGGCAAGTGAGCTACAAAAGAACAGCCCTTGAGTTTTCATTGGAAACTTACAATACAGAAATCATCGAGTTGTGCATTATTAAGCGATTTTGAAGTTAGAAACTTGACAACGTTGGCCTTTTGAAGTTGTGATTCTTGTATTTAGACATGCATTTTACTTTTAAAAACAATTAAATTTTGTGAACAAATTTCTCCAAACTGTTTTTTGAGACTTTTGAAGATAAACTAGATTCACCGCACATGCAACTATGTGCGCCGGTATAATTTAAGTACTATATGTTGAAAATATAAAAACGGATGTGTAATGGAGGCATACCAAATAACTAGTTTAGTGTATGTGTTTTACACGTATGTGTCGTGTTAATTTGAAAAATTATATATAAATAATACTTGTCATTAAAATAAATAAAATATTCATATAAAAAAATTAAATAGATACTATTAATGTGATGCAATAGTTTAATCTATATTAAGAACAATTATAGATGAGAAAATCAATTCAATTACTTATAATATAGAGATATATTAATAGTTTATGAATACATAAAATAATAATTTAGAGTTGAAAAGTTAGAAGTTAAATAATTAATTGATTAAAATTTAATTAAAATTTAATTTTAAAAAGACTCCTAAATATAAAAGAGTATTTCCAACGTAATTTTAAGTACTCTTTTTCTTTTTAAATTTGATATATTATATACTTTTATTAATAAAATATTTGATAATCAAAATTGTAGCTAATTTCAAAATCTTGAAATTAAAATAATAATAATATTTTTTCTTTTTCCTTTTTCCTTTTTTCTTCATAACCTAGACAATTATTTATATACAATAGTCCTAAATCAATAATGAATTCTAAATATAATTCAAAAGTGAATCTTGAAACTAAATAAATAATAAATTAAGGAAAATAGCGAATTTTAATGAAGAGCAAAAAGTTTAAATAATATTTATAGATGGATATAAATATAGATTTGTGCCTCTAACTGGTTTGTCCTAAAACTATGATTATAGAGAAGAAATAGTTAATATGCAAGAGAAGTTTAACAATAATTTTGGCTAAAATCAAGTCAGAAAAATTAAAAGCATAAAAAATAAAGCCACACGAAGCTTGTCAACACCATCGTCCGTTTATTTTTGGTTCCATTGGAATAAAAAAGATCAAACATTGCAAAAGTTTTACCAATAATTGTCTCAAAAAGGAATAACCCATGAAAACTTTTGCATTACCTTGCATTTGGACATAAATTTTGACTCATATTTAGAAATGTATCTTCAAATATATATTTTGCCATAAAATCACAACTTCCAAGTACATTCATACCCAACACAACTTGAGATTTCAAAAATCACAGCTTCAATTTCAACTTTAGAATCTATGATCAAACAGGAGTTTAAAGATGCTCGAATCGATTTGTGTATTGTAAATGAAGGCAACTTTCCAATAATAACCCATGAAAACTCAGCCTCAAGCTATAAGGCTGTTGTTTAGACATGGAAATGATATATATATCTACATAAAGATTAATAGAGTAAAACTTTGCTTATCAAGGTGAATTTTCAGCAGACATGCTGCTACAAGCTTCTCTGCCAATGCACCACACTCTCCGGCTTGGTGTTGCAGTTACTGAACTCATCCTTGATTCAGCAAACTCAAGGTCTGTATCAGAAGCATTGGTACGACGAGAATCACAAGATCGTCTATCTGTTTTATTCATCTGATCAATCAACGAGTGCCTCACACGACTAGGTATAGGACTATCTGTCAATCTTGGAATTCTTATGCCAGGAAGGTGGCATGAAGCCGCAGGAGAATTGGGATTGCTCAAAATGTCTTCTTGCAGAATTTCTCCTATCCTAGTCAGGATGCTGAAGGCCAAGTTCAACAGAGCACGAGAGTATGCTTCAAGAATTGAACACCCCACATCCTACAATGATAAGAAGAGTACAAAAACAATTGAGAAGCCATGAAACACTATGACTCATTTCCAATCTTGACATCCTGAACACGGTATATACAACTTGTAGCACTAGGGAGACACAATATAAGCTAAGGAAAAAACTCAAAGGACATAGCAATTAACTCTGTGCAGTAATAGTGGACAAGTATATGTTAATACTATTGTTTGCTCGGACCATTTATAGAAGACCCTAATTAAGAGCAACATGACAAAACTTGAAACAAGGTTCTTGTAACGGATACAAACAATTCAGCATGCAGATAACAGATGATATAGCTTTATCAACAGAAAGATTATAGTTTTCTTTTAAATTACACAGCAACAGTTCTCCTCATCTGAGAACTGCCATTCATGTGCTATTCCTCCCCACTAAAAAAAGATTGAGAATGTCGAGACTAGCAAAAATGAAGTAATGTTGATCACAAGGTTCTCCTTTCCATATTAATTCTATCTTATGGATGTAGCCAGTGGAACGTAAATTTTACCTTGCCATATTGGATCTTTGTGACATTGAGGAATGTCTGAGGAAGGTTTGGGTACTTATTCTTGAGTTGCTGCAGAAGAGCTTCTGCTCTGCTCGATAACAACTCAATCCTGTCCAGTTCAGATATTGGATCTTTTCTGAAAGACCAAGATGTTCGAGCTGGAGATTTTCCACTCACATGTTCGGCTATTTTCTCTTTCCATGCAAGTACTGCAGCCTCCAACCTGTTTACAGCTTCAAGGGCATTGTGTTCAGATCTTATGCCAAGGGAATTGAGCATAACCTCCACAGATGTTGATTCCAAATTCAGGATCCGATAGATGTCCTCCCCGAGACTTGTCCTTCCAGACTGTTAGAGTGAAGTGATCTTGTTATACTGTTCTTATGAACAAATAAATACATTGTAGCAACTAGAAAATAGCTTTAGTGACATGGCTCACTTACCTTTGGAAGTGCATCTTTAATAACTGTTGGAACAGGCATTTCAGACAAGACATTTTCGTTGATAGCTTTAGCTGCTTTGTATATTTGATTCACCAATTTACCCTGATTCAGCAATTTGTTTCTTTCACGGTCAGAGAGCCCAGCTATGGGTACTTGGGGTGACGGAAGCCACCACCTTTTGCTCTCCCCAGCACTTCTGCTTCTTCCTTCTGCTCGGCTACCCACTTCAGTATACCAAAACTCCGTATTAACCATTGAATCCAGAGCTTCCTATACACATTTTTAGAATTAGAACCAAATTGATGCTTTAAAAGAAATGATCTACTTTTCTAAGATTATAGAGACCACCTACAAGAAGCATGGAGTCCAACTTCTGAAGTGCTGGAAGATTCATATGGATGTCTGCACGAGCTTTTGGAATCATGATCTGGTCCAACAGCAAGTAGAACTAACGTCAAAATTTACTATGATGAAATACATTTATTTAGTGAATGGCTAAAAGTGACAGATACCTCCAATTTCTGGCCATCAGAACCAGTTTGTTTAGCAGGAACCAACTCAATCATATGGTTCGTAGGAGAGAGCAACCACTCCATTTCTCTCTTCCATTTCCTCTTCCCATCCTCTGCAAGTGGCTCCAATTTCCATAGTTCTCCAAACACTGATGCTGCAAATCAAGTAACAATATGCCAAGTCAGGAGGGAAAAGGAAGAATAAAGTGGGAAAAACCGATGAAGAATTGTAGGACGATTTCTGAGCTCCATGCAGATCTTCTGTCCCATAAGACCAGACCCCACTTGGATTACACCTCTTTACTCACTAGAGTTATTATTTAGTCTCATCAGCCTAAGTTCCACAGTGCAGGACTAGACACAGTTCATAATTCCTCACTCTTAATCAGATTTTGGATTATAAAAATTAATGGCAGTTTCACTTGATACTACAGAACTGAATCTTCAAGATTTTACAGATACTTCATCTCTTGGCTGCTAAAATATCTTTTCAACAAAGAAAGTCCTTGCTGCATTTTATTAGACCTTGTTTGTTTGTTACTGATAATGGTGGTGTCTAGGTCATTAATAGAGCTATTTTACTGCCCTGTTGGACCTTTTAATTGTAACACAATGAAAGCATTGGGCAATACTTGAGAACAAAACGAAATTAGCAACTCCAATTACCTGCAAGATTTGTAATGGCATTTGACAGTGCTAATGCAGTGGAAACCCCCTTGGTTCCTCCAGTCACATCCTCCCCCAGTAACAACTTTGCAAATTTTTCTTTCATTGTTTCCACATCAGAAAATTGGGCTGTATAAGCCGGTTTTTCTTTTACATAGTAATGTTTTGGGCTTGCTGAGAAATCCCACTCCTCAGATCCCTGATCATCCCTCTTCATTGTTGTCCAGTGAGACGAGAAAGATCCAAAAACATTATTGCTGGAACTGCTGCTTGAGTCGTCGTCATCCAAGGAATCTGTAACACCTCCATCACCTCTGCTAGTGACACTTTGATTGTCATAGGGCTGACTGTTCAAAATACTTTCAAGGCCATCATATGTTTTAATTCCTGAAAGTTAAATTAAAATTCGTAGTCAGATTATGCTTAACCCTTCTTGGTCTGTTTCCCATGAACTCCTAACATATCAAACATTAGTAGTCAGATGGAGGGAAGTATAAAAGCTTGTCCAAGACGAAACACTTGTTAATAAGATGTAACAAGAAAAGTGTATTCTGGGGGCCATAATACTTACGGTGTTGACTGCAAGACAAAAAATTGACAGAATGATCACAAGAACATGCACAGTTCATATGGCCTTTAACTTAAACTTACTGAAGATTTAGAAAAAATAAGCGTCCTAAATGTGCAATTTGACTAAGTTACTTATACAGCATATATGTTGCACAAACATGACATTACCAGCATATTTTATTTGCAAGTATGTGTATGTTCATATTCTTATCACTGCAAACTATTCTCTTTGTTGAATGCCTGAGAAATAAAAAAATGATAGCTCAATGAACAAATTGTCAAATTACTCCTTGCCAACAAGTAGGATCAGTGGAATGGTAAGCCAATAAAATATCAATACAGATCTAGATCTTCAAAGAAGATCAATTATTGAAGCAGGCAATTCCAAGTTTTCTGTTGAATATTATTTATCCATACTCGTAAGAAAAAAAGATGACTAGATGTATACATCAGTTAGCTCTATATTTCTTTTAAAAATAGTGTCTGTTCAAATCTGGTTACACTGAATATGGTAGGAACAAATGCCATGAACTGAAGAGAATTCCCGAAGTAGAAGTTGATACGAACAGAAGACCTAATGATTTCACAAAAGGAAAGCAGGCCTTGTCCCTCGTGTAGTTACCTCAGGTGTTGCATGAAATTGTAGTGAAGCTTTTAGTTTCAAAGAACTACTAGAACTAGAGTAAGGTCCGACATTTTACCAAACATATTTTAATTGTAAACAAGAACCAGGGAAACTACCACAGATCTCTACATGGAGAGCTTAATGATAAATCACTACCACGTACATTTATATCTACGTAACACAATACACCAACTACAGCGTACCCAATGTAATCCCAAAAGTGAGGTCTTGGGAGGGTAGAGTGTGCGCAAATCTTACCCCTACCTTAGAAGATAGACAGGCTATTTTCGATAGACCCTTGGCTAAAAAAAAGTCTCTTTATACTTTCAAAATGTAAGGAGTATTCCTCTCCTTTCCATCTATGAAATTATTAAAATAAAAAGTAGAAAATTTCAAAGCATAGTTCCTCTCATGTGACTTATAATTTCAAAATATACCTAACTAGTGCTGGGTCCCACACTAAGATTGTTTATAAACTGAGGTTGATCCCCAGCATTTGGGTTGATAGTTTACTTAGGCCAAAGCATCCACCAAATAACTAACATGGCAATGTTCAGATTCAAGAAACATGTGCTTCACAGAAGTCAAAAAACTACACTGAACATGTAGACAAACAAGGTGGTTAGTAAATGTCAGATTCACAATCTAAATATTAGCATTCACTTGTAAACTTTTTGGCATTTACACCTGATGTTGTGCTAAACTATCCATAAAGATGACTAAGATATAATTGACTTTATTAACTTCCAAAGCAGAACTAAATAGGAAACTACCCCAATTTAGAAAAAGTTGTGTTCATGGCACATTTAACTGTTCACTCAGGAGCTCCATAGATGCGGCAAACCCCCCTCCGATACACCCTCAACTTCCACTAATCCCAGCTTAAGATCAACTAAGTAACTTCAACAACATGAAGCATTAAATTTTCTATTCACTATGAAATGCAATTACTGGATACAGTACTTGGCATTTATTCCATCATCTCCACCTTTCTTTTTTCAAAAAAAAGGTAAAATATTTCTGTCTTCTACAGTTTTCTAAAAGAAGCATTAAAATTTGTAGGGCAGTATTGCTTTGAATACTCCACTATTCATATTATGGTCCTAGAACGGAAGGACATCAATGATCACTACCCTCTCACTGATATAAACGTGACCTATATTAAATATGTCATGGTCAAAAACCATATGCTTTAAAATGGAGGGCCATATCACAAGAGCATTGATGCAGTAGGGACCCAACACTGAAGATCTTCTTTGCAAATGCTCTCTCATATAGATGAGAGGTCCCTACGTGAGTCTCCGCAATGCTTTCAAAGGAGTGGACAACGTCTGGTCCTCGTACGAAATTGTAGACAATAACTCTTAATGCAAGCCTAATTTACAGTGTTAGGACTGTTTAATCTTCTTTTGAGATGCAGCATTATAGCAACTAATCTATATGTTAAGTACATTACCAACAAATAGTAATCACAGGAATGTTAATGTACTCCATTTTGTATGACCCACTAAGTCCATACCTAAAAACAACCTAGCAGAGAAAACACTAGAGATTGTTGGAGAAGCTTACTCATCGTCCACATCGCTCTAAATACAAAAAATAATATATCTAACTACTAAGATGGAGAAGCTTACTCTGATTTTCATCAAAGTCAATGCTAATCTCTCTATCTCTTGTACAGCAGGCAAGTCTACTCCTCATGACTATCATCCTTACCAATCTTGATTACCCTTTAGACCAAAATGTACTTCAGATAACTGGGAATTATCTAAAAAAGATGCTGTTCAACAATCACCTATAATAACCAAACAGTGAAAATGTCAGATGGCAAAATACAATTAATGCTACTGTCTCATTTTGAAAAATAAGGCAGAAAAGTCATCAACTAAGGAAAATACATTAAAACCCTCATTGTCATTATTATTGTGCTTTGGAGTAAAAGCTACCCTTCTAATCCTCTTATCCCCCAGAAAGAAGTGGAGAATGAAAATGAAAGACACTTCAATATTTAAGCTCACCCACAATCACATTTAACCATCAACAACAACATACCCCAATGCAATCCGGCAAATAAGGTCTAAGGATGGTAGCATGGAATTTTCACTGAAACTGATTTTTTTTTTCTTTTATGAAATGTTCAGATACATGTAACTCTCAACAAGTCAATTCTAGCTAACTTCACAGCCCAGCTTTCCATTCCAGTGTGCAAAAGACAAATAAAAAAATAACAGTTTCAAAAACCAATCAAAACAGAATACATCACACATATATGGTCCATAAGAAAATGAAAATTTGTGACACCAATTATAATAGTGGTCCCATTTTTGCAAGGCTCCAATTTGACTCGGAGCTCAAAAATACTCTCTTAAAATATTTGAGTCCATCATAGTCACTGCTCGAGGTTCGAGCCTTGAAAAAAAAAGAAAAGAGGAACCCACTTTTTCTACTATTTTAAATAATAGTTCATCATTATTTTAAAGAAAAATGAGGATTTTGGGGGTAAAAGAGAACCTTTTTGCGTAATAAAAGTGACTCTTTTCTGATGAAAAAGCTATAAAAAAGATTTGGATAGTGTCAGAAGCTTCAGATTTATCTTTATGTGGCTTTTTTCTTTTTCACAGATGTTCAAAATAAAAACAGAAAATCAAAATAAACCAAAAAAATAAAATAAAAAAATTCAAGGTCATTGAATCTAAAACCCCTTCATTTCATTTAAGAAAAAAACTAACAAAAGGCCATAGACAACAAATTTGGAGCTCCCTCCCCTCCCCACTTCCCCAAACCCCCCACTACCCAAAAACCATGTGTAGCCACCAACAAATTTGGAGCTGATCTTGGAATTTGGTCTGGTTAGCATAAGGTTTGATCCCCAACTCCCAACCCCAAAGGCAAAAGGTAAAGGAAGAAAGTGTGGAGGGGGGAGGAAAATGAAGAAAAACCAAGAAATGGAGAGTGAGATAAAGAACAGACCTTTATTTTATCAAATGAAGATAGAACTTCATTCATCTATCCTATCTGAAGGATTAAAAAATGGGGTAGCATTCAGAAAGAGCTGCATTTATACGTACAGATTCTTGATACTGAAAAGTAAAGATGGGTTTTTTTCCCCTTTCAGGTGAGAAGTGTGAAAGGGGTGAAAAATGTGAAGGTATGAAAACAGTTGTGTAGACACAGAAACAAGGAATGCAGAGAAGACAAGATTGGAGGAGAAGGGGAAGATAGTGTGTGACAAGTGAGGTGGAAGAGTGGGTAAAGAGAATATTACTAGTATTGTATTGTATAGTGTAACAGATTTTAAATGAAGACAAAAATGGTACATACATTTTAAAAAGGAAAAAGATTAAATAAAATATCCCTAATTTATTAAAAATGGTTTATAAATATCTTTTATTATCTAGATCATGTAAAAATAAAAATAAATATCACTTTTATAACAAAGTGTATCACCTCTAAATTGCAAAATTAAAAAATATATTAGTTCATTTTCCCTATGTTTTAACTCAAAAATACCTCTTAAAGTAATACTGTAAACTTAATGACTTTGTCCAATTTTAAATAGCTATGTAATTTATTATGATTGGTCATAAGTATTAAATTTTTTTTCAATTTATTAGTTTGATTTTAACTTGATATTGAGTTTAAGAAAATAAAGAAAGAGTTTTGAATTATGTGATATTAGATTGAAGATGTCTAGAATGTATCAAAATATTTTCTAACAGTATGCTCATAAACATGTTACATAAAAATTAGAATTAAATAAGTATATTTTTTTTAAAAAAAGACATTCTTTTTATAACAAAAATGGCAAATAAATTAAAACCCAATGAATATTTAATTAAAAAAATAAACTAACCCACTTTGAACAATATTTTATAAAATTATAAACACAACATAATGAAAGGATTTAGCAGTGTACTTACTTGATTTGCTATGTGTTTGTGATCAGTTGATGCTGCTGCTATGAGGAAGATGTTATATTTATATAGAGAGACTGAGAGGTAGATCTATTAAATTTAAATTGACCATTATGCAAGTTAATTAATGTAATTTTCTTTAAACAGGATAAATAAAATCTACATTTAATTTTAGTCAGTGAAATTTATTTTGACTACTCACTTCTGAGTAAAATTCAAAAAAACAGTTTGACCATAAATTACTAGCAGGAATAACTTAATTTTCTAAACATGTTCTATTAATGAAAGTTGACCATTCACTTTCAAGTACTTATATAATATTACTCTAATCAAGAAACATATTTGTGTTATAAAAGCTAATATTAAAGAAATACGAAGAGAAAAATTATAAAATATATAAATGTGAATTTCTTTTTATTTTCCAATTCTTTTTTTTTACTACACTTTTCACTTTAAACAAAGCTATTTATAGTCATCTTGACATGATAGTCAAGTGTCACTCTTTGCCAAGTTATTTTGGCTAAGAGTAACACATGGTATATGGATACTTATATGCATCGCCTCTTGGTCACTTGGCAAGAGGTGGTATATACACATATTTACAATACTCCCTTTTAAGTGTCCATGTAAAAGAAAAATTTTAATTATCCTTAATACGCATTATTGGCTGCCTCATTAAAAATTTTACCAGGAAAACTCAGTGGGATAAAACTTTGGTTAAGGAAAAAAGAGTACAACGCGTATCCTACTCCCCTGTTTAAGGCCACAATCTAGGCGGTGGAGTCTTTATATTCCAATCTTGTGTACCATCTTCTCCAGAGTTGAGGCTGACAAAGCTTTGATGAATAAATCTGTTGGATTATCACTTAAACGTATTTGTTATACGTCAGTATCACCATTTTTCTAGAGATCATGTATAAAGAACAATTTTGGTGAAATGTGTTTCGTTCTATCTCCTTTTATGAAGACTCTTTTTAATTGAGTTATGTATGCAACATTGTCTTCAAATATAACCGTGGGTACTTTGGTACCATTCTCCAGGCCACACCTTTCTTCGATAAACTGGATTATTGATCTCGACCATACACATTCTCGACTTTCTTCATGAATCGCTATTATCTCTGCATGATTTAAAGAAGCGACAACAATGGACTGCTTCGTAGATCGTTATGATATAGCAGTTCCTCCATATGTGAATAGATACCCTGTTTGAGATCGAGTTTTATGTGAGTTTGATAAATATCCTGCATCTGCATAATCAATAAGATTTGTACAACCTTTATTAGCATAAAACAGACTCATATCAATAATTCCTTTTAGGTATCGTGAATCTGCTTGACACCGTTCCAATGTCTTCATGTTAGGGAAGAGTTATATCTTGCTAGCAAATTAATAAAAAATGTTATATCAGGTCTAGTTGTATTTGCAAGATACATAAGTGCACCAATAGCACTAAGATATGGTACTTTAGGACCAAGAAGCTCTTCATTCTCTTCTAGAGGTCGGAATAAGTCTTTATTCACTTCAAGAAATCGAACCACCATTGGAGTGCTTAATAGATGTGCTTTGTCCATGTAAAATCATTTTAAAATTTTCTCAATATAAGCAGATTGGTGAAAGAAGACCCCATTGGTTAAATGTTCAATTTGCAAACCAAGACAAAATTTTGTCTTTCCAAGGTCTTTCATTTCAAATTCTTTCTTTAGATACTCAATTGCCCTTTGAACTTCTTCACGAGTTCCAATGAAATTTATGCCATTAACATAGATGGTGAGTATAACAAATCTCGATTTTGTCTTCTTAATAAAGACACAAGGACACATGACATCATTTATATAACCTTTATTTAGTAAGTATTCACTAAGACGATTATACCACATGCATCCTGATTGTTTCGAACCATACAATGATCTTTGCAATCTGACTGAGAACATCTCCCGGGATTTAGATTTACATGCATCGAGCAATTTGAATCCTTTTGGAATTCTCATGTAAATTTCATTATTAAGTGAACCATAAAGGTAAGTTGTAACTACATCAATTAAATGTATTTCAAGATTTTCATGTACGGCTAAACCAATGAGATATCAAAAAGTTATCGCATCTATAACAGGTGAATATGTTTCCTCATAGTTGACACCGGGCTTTTGAGAGAATTTTTATGCAACAAGGCGTGCTTTGTATCTTATAATTTCATTTTGCTTTCGAACAAACCCATCTATAGCCAACTGGTTTACGCCATCAGGGGTTTGGACTACAGGTCTAAAGACTTCACGCTTAGCAAGTGAATTCAATTCTGATTGAATTGTCTCTTTCCATTTTGACCAATCACAACTTCGTCAACAGATTTAGGCTTAAGATCTTCATTATCTTGCGTAAGATCAAGTGCAACATTGTATGCAAAAATATTATTCACTATAACTTTTGATCGATCTAAATTTATCCCATCACCAGAAGAATTTATTGAAAGTTCTTCATTCATTTGAATCTCGGGTTCACTAAGTTCTTCAGAAATATTTGGATTAATCAGTTCTTGGACCTCTTCATGAGATTCTTTTATAGCATCATCTTTATCATTTCCCATGCTTCTTTTTCTCAAATTCTTATCCTTTGAACTCAATGGTCTACCATGCTTCAGGCGTGTTTGGGATTCAGAAGCTATGACACTAGTAGATGGTCCTTTTGAAATGTCAATCCAGATAGGCACATTCACTGCAGGGATATGTGGTTTAGTTATCCGTTTCAAATCAAGAAATGCATTTGGTATTTGAATTGCTATTTTCTACAAGTGGATGATCTTGTGGACCTCATGTTCACATATACGAGTACGTGGATCAAAATGAGATAGTGATGAAACATTTCATACAATTTTCCTTTTGGGGTCCTTCTTCTTTCTCCCTAATTACGGGAAAGTTGTTTCATCAAACCGACAATCTGCAAATCGAGCAATGAACAAGTCTCCAGTCAGCGATTCAAGGTAACGAATAATAGATGGGGAATCAAACCCAACATATATCCCTAACCTTCATTGAGGGCCCATCTTGGTAGATTGCGGTGGTGCTACAGGCACGTATACCACAAAATCAAAGATTCTTAGATGAGCGATATTGGGCTCATGACCAAATACTAATTGTGACGGAGAGTACTTATTATAGTTAGTCGGTCTGAGACGAACAAGGGTTGTTGTATGTAAGATAGTGTGACCCCAAATTGTAGTGGACAACTTCGCTTTCATAAGTAGTGGGCGTGCTATCAAATGAAGACGCTTAATAAATGACTTTATAAGGTCATTTTGAGTATGAACATGAGCAACATGATGTTGAATTCTTATCCTAATTGATAAATAATAATCATCAAAAGTTTGGGATGTAAATTCTCCAGCATTTATCAAGGTGAATGGCCTTAATAGGATAATCTGAAAATTGTGCCCTTAACCTTATTATTTGTGTTAATAATTTTACAAATGCCAAGTAGTGAGATGATAAGAGACACACATGCGGCCATATCAAGGATGCATTTATTAGGACCATGAAATATCTGAATGATCCACTAGGTGGATGAATAGGTCCACATATATCCCCGTGTATATGTTCTAAAAACTAGGGGAACCGACATCAACCTTGAGGGGTAATGGTCTGGCAATCAACTTGCCTTGATAGCAAGCAACACATGAAAATTCATCATTAGTAAGAACCTTCATGTTCTTTAATGGATGCCCAGCTGAATTTTTAAAAAAACTCATCTCATCATTATTGATCCAAGATGACCTATTCGACATGCCATAGCATAAAAGTATTTAAATCAGTAAACTTCTGATTTACGATTAAATGTGTTTCAGTTGTACTAATTGTTGCATAATATAGGCCAGAAGATAAGGTTGGTAACTTCTCCAAAATATGTTTTCGACCTGAGACCTCTTGGTTATACAAAGATATTCAGTATTCATTTCATTTAGTGTCTCGACATGATATCCATTTCAGCGGACATCTTTGAAACTTAACAAGTTTCTTGGGGATTTTGAAGAGAAAAGTGCATCTACTATAACAAGGTTCGTTCCCTTATGCAGAAATATAGTAGCTCTTCCGGAGCCTTCAATCAATTTTGAATTACCAAAGATTGTAGTTACATTTATTTTTTTCTAAGCAAGTACGAAAAGTATTTCTCATTTTTAAAAATGGTGTGAGTTGTTTCACTATCAATTAAACAAATATCCTCACGATTGATCATTGATCCAAACAAAATTTGAGGCATATCCATATTTTCTTCAAAAATAAAATAAAATAAACATCACTATTAAACAAAACCATTACATACTTTATTTATATACAAAAATTAGAGAAATGTTAACATATCAACAAACAGAAAAGAAAATTATCTCGATTACAGAAGGCTCATCACTGGTCATCTTTTCTTTTGGGAGATAAAAAAATCAGCTACATCCAAATACATAGGCTTAATATTATTTTCAGACATAAAATTTATCTCTGCATTATTACCCGTCTTATGCATGGGTTTAACGTTATTTTCAGCGATAAAGTTTGTTTCTGGATTATGATTGCTCCTTTTTAAGGATGTCTAATAGAGCTGACCAGACACTTTGACGATCGACAGGTACGTGATCAGTGTCCCATTCCTCTGCATATGTGACATATACTTTCTGAATTTTTCTTTGGCACTGCTTCCTGCTTTTCACCTTTCTTTTTATACTGCGATCATTCCTTGGTGCAAGACGACCATCATGATTATAATTTCTTCTTTGACAACGGCCACGACCACTACTGAGGCCACAACCTTTTTCTCGTTGGTTATAATTTGCCTAATTCACTTCAGGGAGTGACATAGAACCAACAGGCCGACTCTCATGATTTTTCATCAATTGATCGTTATGTTGTTCAACAACCAGAAGGTGCGAAAGTAATTTGGAATACCTTTTGAAGCCCATTCCTCGATATTGTTGTTGCAGGAACATATTTACGGGGGGAATGTAGAATATATTTTCTCATGCTTATCATGTTCTGTAACATTTTCTCCACACAAGTTTAACTATAATATAATTCTATACAGGGCAAAATTATATTCATTTATACTTTTAAAGTCCATCAACTTGAGATTAAGCCAGTCATGATGTGTCTGTGGAAGGATGACCAACTTCAAGTGGTCATATCTATCTTTTAGATTGTTCTACAGCATGATGGGATCTTTTAGAGTAAGATATTGCATTTTTAATCCTTTGTCAAGATGATAATGGAGAAAGATCATAGCTTTGGCACAGTTTTGTTTGGATGCCTGTTATTTTGTTTGATGGTGTCTACCAAACTCATCCCATCCAGATGGATTTCAACATCTAGTGCCCATGATGAATAATCTTTTTTCGATATATCCAGGACAGTAAATTCAAGTTTAGTAATATTAAATATTTTTTAAATATAAAAGTCTTACCCTTTTTATCTGTCTAAAGTGGTTTAAAAATGGACAGAGCTTCGTGCTGATAATGTATTATAAAAGCTAATATTAAAAAAAATACGAAGAGAAAAATTATAAAATATATAAATGTGAATTTCTTTTTCTTTTCTAATTCTTTTTCCCACTACACTTTTCACTTTAAACAAGGCTATTTATAGTTATCTTGACATGATAATCAAGTGTCACTCTTTGCCAAGTTGCTTTGGCTAAGAGTGACACATAGTACATGGATACTTATATACAACACCTCTTGGCCACTTGGCAAGATGTGGTATATACACATATTTACAATAATTTGAATTTATAATGTTTCCTTAAATTATGATGAACTTTTAGAGAAGTTCATTTGTCTCCTTTGCACTATACTTTTTCTTATTTTATTTGATTGAAATAATCCTTAATTGTTATAACGATCTATCTCCATTGTTATGGATAGGTCAATGGGGAAGGGAATTAGGTCAAACAATTTTTTAGTGAAAACTTAAAAATTTTGAGCATAGGTCGAACTTGGACGAAATTTGAGTCAGGTAAGGTTTGGGGCAATCCGATAATGGATTGGAGATTGATTCATGAATTTGATCTCTTGAGCTGATAGTTAAGACAATAAGTAGCCTGTATGACTTTACATAATCAAATTTAGGCGAGTAGAACTCGCGAAATTGAGCTTACCGCAAATGGTTGATTTTTGAAGATCATAGTTTGAGGGTCTGTTATGAAATAAGGACTTCAGATGCGAGTTACGAGTTTTCATCTCCGTGTAACCTATCACGATGAGATCATTCTCGCTATGGCAGAATAAGTGACTGTCATAGCGGGACAGTCACAAACTTAAGTCAGAAAAGTTCAAAATCATTTTTATTTCTCCAACTTCGTTATTGAGAGACCAAAAGCAACCTAAGCCTTTTTTTCTTCAATTTTCCACTTGCTTCATTGACAAAAGTAAGTTAATCATTTTTATAAATTGATTCCTAGACCCTAGAATCTAGGATAAATCTTCTTCAAGGAAAGTTGTGACCTAAAATTAATGGTGGAAAAAAGCCTAGTTGGGGGAGATGACCATAAAAGTGGCCAAAGGTTAGGAATTTGATATAATTTGGGTGTTTTAAGTCATTATTTGTTGATAAGACTTAGACCAAGAACGAGCCAAGACTTGAAAAAAAGGAAAAACTCCGACCCTTTAGAGTTTTCAAGCATAAAGATTAGGTAGTCAACTACCCAACAAATTTGTCATAGTTAAATATTGTTACTGCTTGTTATAAGGTAGGTGATGTTTTGATATTCTCATTTGTGTTATATATGTCTGTTAACTACTTCATTAGTACTTCTTGCATGTATGCGAATGGAAAATAATGACATGAACCTAATAAATAATTGCTTATGATCAAATTGCATGCAATGAACCTATCATCGGATTGTGTAAGTTATGAATTATTGCATTATGTGTGTGATTGTAATTGTGATTATTAGATCATGTGTCATGTTTCGACATATTATTGGATATAATATTACATTTTGACATATTATTAGATTGGGCATAACGTTTTAACACATTATTATATTGAGTGTCATATTTTGACACATAATTGAAATGTTCTGACATATTATTGGTTGGATGTCACGTACCGACACACAATTTGATTGGATGTGAGTCCCATGAGAGGGCTATTTTGAATTGTTGTGATAATTATGAAAGTGGGATATCATGAACTGTGAATTGATATTCTTTCATATATGTGTAGTTTACTGAGTTGTGGTTGCTTGTTTATATTTTGCTTATTGGAATAACTATTTGATCCTATCAGTGCACTATTAGTATGTGTACTAATACTGTACTTGTCTTTTCTTTATTGAGTACATGATATCTTTAGGTGACTATTGACAAACCTCAGCGAGGAGATCAATGGTATATCAAATTCAAAGGTGAGACAACTCGTTTAGACTTACCATTGATTCATCTATCTTCTCAGTCCACTTGTTCTCGGACTTAGACACTTTAAATTATCTATTCTTGTTATGATTGTTTGGGGTTGCATCTTCTTATGTTGGATACTTAGATAGAATTTAGGTATAATGACTTTCAGGTTTCAAGGAGGGTTGTTTTGTTTTACTTAGATATTCTTATATGAGTTTATAAGAAAACTTATTTTTCAATTTAACCTGCTTCTATATTTTTAAATATTATTACTTATTAGTTTTGCTTAGTTGGGTTATAGTAATCGTTCTTCCACTAAAGGAGTAGTGTGGATATCCCTCACAACTGATTTGGGGTCATAACAAAATTGGTATCAAAAATCTGAGTTCATTGATTTCATTATACCAAAATGAGTCTAGTAGAGTCTTGCAGAATGATACAAAAATGTCTACTTTTCTTCGAGAGGCTACAAGACTTTAGAAAATTTTTCTTGTATTTTTTTTCTCTCCTCTTTCATGTTATAACTAGATTCTAATTAGTATATGGTACCTATCCTTCTTCATTGTTCTATGTGCAAATGGATAATAAGCAATATGAAAATGTCAGACCAGTAGCTCCCGCCAATAAACTTACAAAGGAGCTAGCGGTGAGCGATCAGGGCCAAGATAAAAGTAAATGAAGAAGAAGAAGTAGAGATCGAGGGAAAATAGGCCCAGGCTAAGGATGTATCAGTAGGAGAGGTCCCCCACACCTCAGGTTGAGATGGAGGAGAATATGAAGATAAAGGTGAAGCAGAATGCAGGAGTTGAGGGAGATACTCAAGTTGAGTGTCATGCCCCAAGACTATACCCTGGATATGATCGGTACTCGAAAATTATTTCTGGTCCCAAGTGAATCCTTGGCCTAGTTGACTACTGAATGAAGGGTTAAACATTCATGCAGAAGCTTCATAAAGTAAACCTTTAAAATATTTAAATAAATCTCATGCAAGATTATGAAAATATCTCTTAATATAAATAGTAATAATGTTTAAAACAATAGAATAAATAGACTAAACTAACTCATTAACTTTGACTATCTATGAAGCCTCTACTAACTGAAGATAGGTGTCAATATAAGACACACGACTACCTAACAATAAAATGGATACACTGAATTTAACTAAATTGGAGTCCTCTGAAAGCGAGGAAATTTTACCAACTGCTAATGTGAAGATATCTTACTGAACGTCTGCTATCATGAGTACTTGAATTTGCATCATAAAATGATGCAGTGCCAAATGATATCAGTACATAGAATATATAGTATATAATAAAGCTGAATAAATAATAACTGAACTTAATACTCATGTTGCAAGAGATATTGAAAATAACTTGACTGAAAGTAAAACAGGAATGTGATGAACACATGTAAAACTTTACAACTGAAATATGCAATAATGCAACATATATATATATTTTAAAATAGTACTTTACTTTCCTTGGGGTGTTTCTTATAACAGATGTATACCATGTGAGCTCATGGTGTGTAATGACCCTGAAGTTTATTTTTGACAATTCTGATAAAATTATCATTTTACTCCTCCCGACAGCTGGTCCGAGTCATGTTTGATTGATTTTGAAAGTTGATTTTTGAAAATCTTGTAAAAAGTTGAGTTTTTGCTAAAGTAGTGAGTTGGCTTAAATTGTCAAATTTTAAATTTTTTAGTCATTTAGAGATCTGAGTCTCGAAATGAAATTTCGTCAATCCCATCAGTTCTAGTATGTGAAAATTGGTCTAGAAAAGTTGTAGAAATTAGATTTAGAGTCGGTAGTTTTGGATGTAAATGCTTAAACCAATGCATATATTGCTTTGTAATGAATTTTGAAGTATTATTCTATTATTATAAAGTAAAGTTGAGTAGAAAAGCCATGAACCAATTTTTGTATTATACATGCTTTCCAAAGAATTCATACAAATAAGTTGAGTAAAGTATTATCTTCAAATTATGTTTGAGCATATTGATGAGTACCTATAAACCTTATTTTGTACTTGAAGTTGAGAGATGTGTTAATATATTTTATACTCTGTTGAGTTGAGAATTAAAGCCATTAAAGAGATTTGATAACTTTATAGGAGAGAAGTATAGTCAGTTAAAGCATCACCCATTACTATTTATTATGCATTATTTTCAGTTAAAGTGAAAACAATTCAAATTGTCAGTAAAGAAGAGTTTTGAGAAGAGTATAAGAAACTAAGTATTCCCAAAGGTAACATTTTAAAGAGAAATTTTGAGCTCTAAATAAGTCATGAGATACTCCAAAAGTAATTTTCTGTTTTCAGAGATTAGTTTGAGTAATTACCTCAAATTCAGAAAAGAAATATTTTCAAACATTGAGTGAGCGCAGTAAATAATTTTTGGGAGTAGTATTGAATACTAATGTGGGTATGAGTTCAGATAACTTCAATCCCATAAATTATGTAGCTAGCGTAAGATAGGATTATACCAAATTGTACAACTCAGATGTCGTTGAGATGACTCAGTTCGATGGATTCATGAGTTAAGCTTCGTCTCTTAGTACTCTGGCAAGGTATTGGATAGTTCTGAAAATGTGGGCAAGATATTGTATCATCATGAAGCTCATAGTGATGGTTGTCGGTTAGAGAAACTCCCCAAGCTAAAGTATATTATTTTCATATATATAGTTGCATTTATTTATACATTAAATCAGATGTTTTAATTACATTGCATTGCTTACGTTACTGAGTTGATTCCAAGTTAAGCCTTGAGTTGAGATATATTTCAAAGCAGAGCATTTGAGTATTTTAATTTTCATACATTGAGTTTCATTCATTGACACATTAAAATAGCATTTTATTTACAGTATACTACTCTTATTGCTGAGTTATTTTGAGTTAAGTCTTTGAGTTGAACATCCTATCCTGAGTTCCTATTTTGGCCATTTTACATACCGTACATTTCATGTACTGGTGTCCTTTGGCATTGCATCATTTTATGATGCAGATTCAAGTACTTCAGACAACAAATAGTCAGTAAGACATTTTTCTACCAACAGTTGGTGAGACCTCCTCACTTTCAGAGGACTCCCATTAGTTAGTTTAGTTTAATTATTTTATAGTCAGGTAGTTGTGGGTCTTGTTGGGCACCTATTTTCAATATAATAGAGACTTCATGGACAAAATTAGTGAGTCAGTCCAGTCTATTCATTCCAATATTATAAGCACTATTACTATTTGTATCAAGAGATATTTTGTATAAAATATGATTGAGATTCTCTGAGTTTTATTAAATGTTTTAAAGGTTCACCTTATAAAGCTTCTGCATGCATGCTAAAGTCTTCAGTGGAATGAGTCAGCTAGGTCACAGATTCGCTTGGAGACCAACAATGATTTCTGAATGTCGGCCACATCAGGATGTAGGCTCAGGGCATGACAATTTGTCATAACGGGATCATTGGGGCTGTCAAGTGATCGCTGAAGTTGTCATCAATAGTAACTTCAGGCCTTCTCTCAATTTTTTTACCTTAATTTTCTATCCAACATTTAAAAATTCGTCTTTAGGCTTAAGAGAGACAATTCTTTTTTATCATATCAGACTTTTTTCATCGTTGAGGTACGATCGCTACTCTCTTTTTCATATCGATTATTCTGTTTAATTCACAGAATTATCAAAATATAGTTTATGGCAAAATTCTTGAACTTAGGTCCCAAGTTCATGATTGATGAGAAATACCTAGGGTTAGTCCTAAATTAGTGTGATAAACTTTGCTGGAAAATAAAAATCATGAAGCAACTCTTCAAGAAAATCTCATCTCACCATATCACAGGTCTTCCTCAAATTTATCTTCATTAGACATTTTGTTGATGCTTTTATACAATTATAATAATGTTTCATCAGATCATAACATATGAGGATATTGTGTACCAAACACCTCTTTAATATAAAGGTTGTCTGACTTTAGGCTCATTCACAAGTGAGGATACAACATTTTTTATGCTTGATAAAAGGAAAAAATATTTAGTATTATTATTTCTTTTCTACATCAAGTAGTCTTGTTCCTCTATATTAACATTTTAAAGTGATACTTAACAATTAGTTTGATAGAGAGAAAAAAAACAAAATATCAAAGGTTTAAAAGTTGAAGGGGTTAGTTATTAAAAAATGTTGGAGTAACATATAAGTGAAATTATATTAATTATTTTAGAGCATTTAAAAATATATATAAATTTAAACAAAGAGACTAATATAGAGTCACAAATTCAGAGTTGACCTACTACGCTAAAAATTATCCAGGGCAAAAGGAACAAGTGGATGATCTTTGGAAAACTTACCTACATATACTATATTAAGAAAATATTTATCATTTATAGTAATAATAATTTTTTTCACTGAATACTTATAATACATATTATAGAGAATTGTTTATAAAATATTTATAATACAAATTTTATTGATGAATAATATATTTGTCACACACTTTAATACACTTATAATACATTTATATTGCATGCATAATTCACTTTTAATACAAATGCATATTTATTATAGTATTGTTATGTACTGCTATAATGATAATAAATAAAAAATATCACTAAAATGAGTATAATTTATAAAAAGTATTCACCTAATTAATTTTTCTATCATCTTTTCACAAGGAAATGAAATGAACCTTTGTAATATAGAAACCAAGACAATGCAATCATAAAAAGAATTCCATTTAGTCCCAAACAAAATGAGGTTCATTTTGTAAATCTTTGCTAATCATATTTTCTATTCAAATTCATTTTAAACTAATATCATACAAAATAAAAATATTATTGCAACAATAATACTAATATTCCTACTAAGTACCACTTGTATTTTGGACTTTTGTAAATTGTAACCATGTAATTTATAATTATTCCCCCCACCTTATGTGACATGGACTCTTCAGAACTATCCACAATAGAGTAACTTCATTTTCAAAATTTATCTAGATGTATGAGATTAAAGAAAAATTTGTATCTATATGAATGTGAAATCCCAATAATTCACAGACAACATTTTCTTTCTTTTCACATATTTTGGAACATATAAAATCCCATTATTTGGTTAGTAATTCAATCATTTTTAATTACTGAAAAGTTATGCCCTTTTAATTATTTTTTATTTAAGAAGTTATAAAGTCTAGTAGTAATTTTAACTTGACCATTTTTTAGATGGTAGTAATTACCTATGTATTGTATTTTACTCGTATGGTAAATATAATTTTTGTTTCGAATTTTTACTTAAATTTTGTTGTATCACATTAATTTTTCCTTGAATTTTATTATATCATATTAATTTTTACTTAAAGTTTATCGTATTGTATCATTTAATCCGTTATATTATATAATGATCAATTTGGTTTGATTAGCATATCTTTCTTTTTTTTCATTTTATCTTTGCCTATTATTTAATATTTTATTCGTTATTCTGTGCTTCTTTTTTTTTAATAATAACTCTACTCATCTCCTATTTTTCTTTATAACATAATAATTTTATTCTTCAAATTCTTGATGTGCAACATGATGTAACAATGAGAAACGATATAATCAATTTAAATGTTATATTTATCAAAACGATACCATACAATACATTATGAAATACTTATCATGACAACATAAGACTTAATAATTATGAAAAATAAAACGGGTGATCCAACACATTTAGGTTAATATAGTTGCTAACATATTAATTAGCAAAGTATGGAAGTAGAAGTAGCTAGCAACACTTTCAGTAAATCCTTTTTCCAATATGTGATTCACGGTGATCTTATTAGTTTAGTTTGTTGACTATCTGAATTCTCACCATATTGGTGAGGGTTCGATTCCCCATATTATAATCCCCTTCCCCTACCCCATTTATATATATATATATATGTGTGTGTGTGATTCATGAAGATGTCCTTGACAAGAAAATTGTTCGTTTTGTTTACCAAATTGATGTAAATTATCTAATTCTTAATACTAACTCTTTGAATGTGTGTATTTTTTGTAACGTTTCTTTTGAGGAACACCTTTTTAATTCAGGATAGTTAATTTTTCATCGTTGCTATGAATCATAATACTGATTAATTTTTGTGTGTATATATATATATATATATATATGTAGATCAAGAAAATATATGTAGCACAAGAATAAAGAATCAATTAGAGGAATAAATTATAATAGTTTAATTTTTCAATGGATGAGCAATGATATTGCCACCATTAAAAAGAATGTAATTGTTCATTGAAAAGTTAGTTTACCAAAAAAGATTATTAGTGGTAAATAATAAGATGAAGTGTGATGTGACAAAACTTAGTGGAAGAATTCGAATATCTCAAATATTGTACTACTTCAATTATTGCCACTTCCTCCCTTTCCCTTTCACAAATCTCAATTCCCATGAGCCACTTCTTTCCATTTATTTTAAGTCATTTATTTAAGAGTATTTACGTAAATAATATATTATATATTAGATATTATTTTTTTATAATATTTTTTTAATTATGGTATAGTCTGTAGTATATTTTACTAATAAATTACTCTATCATTCTCTTTCTTTCACTTTTTCCTAATTTTATTATTATTATTTCAGTAAATATAATGCATTTTCTAACAATGTAAACTAAATTAAATTATACTAAAATATTTAAAATTCACACATAATACTTATAATATGTATTAAAATGTATTATGGTTATTTTTTTTAATTTTCTGTTATTAATTATGTTAAAATAATTATTATATTAAAAATATATTACATATATTCTCCACGTGCATTAAAAATGTTTATAATACATATGAAGTATCAAATTCAAAATGTATTACAATTGTAGTTTTTATTTATTTATTTTTATTAATGGTGTCAAAAAATATTATATTTGAATTTCAAATATTTAAACACTATTTAAATTAATTTATATGTTAATATATTAAAATTGTGTTAGTGCATTATATATGTATTTACATAAAACAAATCTTCTAATTTAAAGAATAGTAAAAACATCATTTGCGTAATATTCAATCTAAAATTAAATTTTAAATTAAAATAATTAATTAATATTTAAAAAAAAAAGATAGAGAGAAAGAGTAATAAAGCTAAATGGAAGAGAAATGTTCCATTTTTCTCTTGGCCCCTTTCCAACCTTTTTTTTCTTCTCTTTCTCTCTCCTTTTCTTTGTTATTTTTTATAACAAAGATATAATTATATTTGATAAGAGTTAAAATTATATTAAAATTCATAATTTAAATAATATATTATTTATATGGGTCATTTATTTATATATATATAAAAAGTAAATTCATATAGTAATCTAATAGTAGTTGTTTATAGTGTCAATTGTTTTAGGTTAAAATTCCAATTTACATTATCATTTAGACTTATGACATCCATGTCAAAATCATAACTTTCTGCTTGATCATAGATTTTAAAGTTAAAGATTTGAGTTTATTGAAGCAATGATTTTTGAAATTTGAAATTGTATTAAAAAAAGTTGAACTTTTGTGAGTAAAAGTCTCAAAAATAACATATTTTGGGGTACTTGAAGATCAGAAAATCTGATCAAATTTCATGATTTAACAAATATTTGAAAATACTTTTTAAAAATACAATCCAAATTCTATGGCCAAATGTTTGCTTAATCAAAAGTTTCATCCTTTGTATATATAACGTAATTTATTTTTGTACATACATATTTTTTTATATTTCGAAAAAAACTTCCCTATCTTTTATAATGTAGGAATAAAATTGTGTATATTCACATTTCTTAGATTTTATTTGTGAACTATGTAGGATATGTTATTGTATTTTTCTTTTTTTAATAATTATGAATCACTTTTTAATTCGTCATGAACTATTTATAATATAAGTAATATAATAATCCAAATTAATGTCAAAAGCCCGTCTAGCTCAGTTGGTAGAGCGCAAGGCTCTTAACCTTGTGGTCGTGGGTTCGAGCCCCACGGTGGGCGTCTTTATATTTTAATAGTGTTTTTCATCGTCAAAACTAGTAATAATGAGATTAAATAATACGATATTTCTACTATAATTCAAGCACTGAAATGGGAAAAATTCCGGGTCTAACAAAAGAAAATAAATTAAATATTCATTTCAATCATTTTTTTCTTTAATAAATATGAAAAAAAAAATCAAATTAAATAAGCTAAGTAAAAGTGGCGGAAGGAATATAATTTTATTTTTTCAAGGGAAAAAGGTAAAAAAAAATGCCCTTAAACTATATGAATGAAACAAAAATATCATTTATTTATAGTTTGGTCCAAAAATATTTTTACTGTCAATATCTTTAGTCCAAAAATGCCCTGATTGTTATTTAATAGGTCAAAAATGCCCATTTTCAAATAAATTTATTATTTATTTTATTTTTGAACACATTATTTTTCTAATAATATTTTTTAATTAGCAAATATGTATACTACTTCAATTTGAGAAAAAATTAAAAATTAAAATATTTCTTGTTTTATTATAATTATGATTTTTATCGTTATCTAAATAAAAATTAATGTTGGGTTTACTATAATTTGATATTTATAACATATATTATTTGTTATAGGGGTACGATGTTCTATTTTAATTGATAAAATGAGATAAAAAAATATTTTCTTATATTATCTTAGTTAATGTGGTTTTAAAAAAGCAAAACAAGAAAAGAATATATATATTTATTTAAAGAAAGACATTTCCGATCCATTTAGTAACACTAAGGATATTTTTTTATCAAAGTATCGATGACAAGGGTATTTTTGGACCAAAATATTGTTCTTTTCGTATAGTTTAAAGACATTTCTGACCCTTTTCCCTTTTTTCAATTATGTTGTTGTCTCATAAACTGCTATTATTCCTGCCAAGCTGATATAAATCAGCTTTCGACATGCATTTCTATCTCTTTTAGTAAATGCGATATATACTTAATTGGACTAAAATATTCATAAAAGTCTTATCAGGAAACGAGCCAGAATTGAACTCAATAGCTTTAATTCAAAATTTAAATTCTACATTCTTCTTAAAAGATTAAATCAATATATGTAAATTATCAATTTAAAATTTAATAGCTTTAAAAGTTCATATATTTTAAATCCCAACTTTGTATATGAGTCATATTGATAATTACTTTCTCTTAAATGTGAAACTCTAGCTTGAAGTAAAATTTAACATCAAAATATTTTCACGTCAAAACCGAATGACTAAATAGCATGAAATTAATGATAATTACATTAAAAAACTATTTTCACAATTTAAACTCATGATATCCGAATTATATAACAGACCATTCTACCAAATTAAGTGTTAACGTTATTTTAAATAAAAGGTATTGTTATTAAATCGTTAAGACTTTTCAATCCTTCATGCTAAATAAGTTGATTATTAATTAATTCAAAATGATTTGACAGATTCATTTCACCTTTTCTATATAATTAGAGGCTCCTCAAGAAAAAAGTGTCAAGTAGTTAATAGTGATAGAAGTGGCCATTTAATTATTAGTTCTATGCACTTGTAATTTAGTAGTCCTAAGTAAATTATTTGATTAAAAAATGACCCCACATTTTACTTTCAACTTTAACATAACAGGATATAATTATTGATCTTAGATTGTTCCTTTGATTGATTTTAATTAAATGGGGTACTATTGTTGAAAATTCTTTTATTTTTATTTTTTTTAACGATGACTTGGTGATTAATAAAGGTTGACCTTAACGGTTAAATAGAATATTCTATTAGATTTCTTTGAGAAGTAGAAAATTTATTTGAATTCAAAAATGGGTATACAGAATAAGCCTTGTTCCTTTCAGCATAAATGAGATAATTTAAAAGAGTCTCGTGTCAGAACTTAGACCTATTCATAATTTAAAGTTTATGAATTTTAATTTTTAATTTTTTTAAAAATTATCGAGTTTTATATACATTAATAGTAGTTTACACATATTCAATTGATTCTTATGACATATACAAAATATGAATTAAAGTTATTAAATTCGATCGAATTCGTAGCTGATATTCTAACCGCTCCCACTTAGATGTCTATCTACATCCACAAACAAAACAAATCAACCTTAGCGTTTATAATGAAACATCAACTTCACACATTATTTGTGATTTCATATTACCCCATATAATTGTTCATGGACCTATTAATTAAAGTATATCTTGTCATATTATAATTAATATGTATGAGCAACTTAAGATCTTTCAAGTGGAGCCTCAAGTTTTGTAGGCATTTAGTACTCCATGGCATGGGTTACCTTGTGTAGGGTGAAGCTAATATTTCACTTAGGAAATTTGGCAGAATCAATAATTATATTAAATAATTTACTTAATTTTGGTGACATAATTTTATCCATTGTTTTCATATCTCTCATTAAAAGGTGTTATTCGATAATGTCTGTATAGCTGACTCCCTTCTAACCTTAGTGAACATTCAAATATTTGTCTGACATTCATTCGTGAAGGTATTCCTAATGAGTTAAAGACCATATCAGCAGATCTTTCATCTTGTAAATAAGGCATATCTTGTCTAGACAAACTTTTGGAGAACAATTTTTCACATCTAAATTATGTATTAGATATACTAATACCCTATCTCGTTCATCTGGAAATCTTAGTTCAAACTCTTCGCTATTAGGTAAAATATGTCTCTTCTTTACATTTATTACGATTCTTTCTCCACAAATATTGTAATTTGAATAGCCTTATTACTTCAAAGAAGCCCGGTTACTTTTTTTCAAAAAAAATAATAATCAACGATTCTTCTTCTTCTTCTTCTTCTTATATATATAATTCTTATGTATATGAATGCAAATCTACTTTCGTCTTTCTACGGAAACAATCTTTTCATTTACGATCAACATCTTTTGGATTCCTTCTTGAACAAATATATTTCTATGAAAAATTAGAACGTCATGTAGAAGTCTTTGCTAAGGATTTTCAGGTTACCCTATGATTAATTATTTGTCATGATTTATTGTGTATAAAATTAATAGTATTAAATGAGAGTGTATAATTAATACAAAATACATAAATTGAAAACACTTCAAACAAGTGATTAAATAATATCAAATACTACCTTTAATACCAAAACAAGTGATTAATTTATTTCTTTTGATACCTCCTATCAAACCACCTGTTAAAGTAATATAACTATTTTTTCTTCACCAAAGGAAAAAAAAAACAATGATGGGGAGAGTTGAGCTTTGCACATCACACATATTTTCAAAGTTTAGATCTAGTAAAGAAGAAAGAAAATATTTTCATAAAAAATATTCGTTGGAAAAGAAGTGGCTTGAAGTTATCTCAAAAATATTTATATATAATTTAACGAAATACCATGTGAACATGATAAGGTAAGGGAGTGGGAATTTGATGGGTGATGAGGGAATTGGGGATGTTGGATGGATAGGGAGGAGATACTGAATTTGGAATGTCATTTATGAAACTTGTTTATCTTTCGTTCATTAGAGAAGTCATTTTTTTCATTTTTAAGAAATTATTTTTCTACAAAAAATATTTTGACCTACAAACATGAGAAATTGAAAAATATATATTTTTGTACGGGTGAATTCACAATTTTATATTTAGGAGTTTTGAATCATAATTATTTTTGCTTATAAAATTTTAAATAAATTATTTATATATAGTAAGTCAATTTTTTAAATATAAATACGATGCTTATAAAGTTGTTAGGTTTATCAAATATGTTTGACTAACAATTAAATAGTGAAGTTATTGTACTCAAACGTCGAGTTAAAATTCGAAATTTTAATAAATTAAAGATTTTAATTATTTTAAGTTACTAAGTTTTAATTAAATTTATACATATTTAATATTTTTTTTAAAAACAAATCTAAATTTTAAATTACAATTATTAGATATCTGATCTGGTTCTGTATGATTCGAAAGATCAAAATTAAAAAAAAGTTCTTTTCAAAACATAACAATCTTGAACACACAACTAGTCAATTTTTTAAAATTAAAGTGAAAGTATATACTGAATTATACTTGAATGATTAAAGTTTATACAAAAAAGACATCATGCTATAGTTGTTGATTTGATATTTAACACGAGTAATGTTCTTCCCTTTCACATCAGAGTTATATTATATCTATAACATCATATTAAACGCAGATGTTTGTACGTGATTAAATGACATTTTGATATATTTCATAAAATTTTAATTTAGATCATAAGATTAAAACATTTTTTAAAACTTCATATCAAATTAAATCAGATTATTCTTCTTGAAACGAAGAAAATATATTTTTCTATAAACATGAAACTCCACCATTTACGTAAACAATTATCAAAATTTTCTCAATTGTAAATTGAACAGATGTGGTCGTCGAAAGGAGGAGCTAGTTTTTGGGTCTAGAGATAGGAGCAATAGTTGGTAAACTACTCACTATTGAGTTAACGTTTGATCATAAATTTTGAATCATTTTTTAAAAAAAATTTAAACTTAAAAAATTGATCTAAAAATTTTACTTTTACTAAAAAAAACTCATTTTTTTCGAATAAAGTGCAATACAAACATAATTTAAAGTTTTGAAAATCAAGTTATAATAATTCAAAAAAATTCAAATTTCCACCTCAAAATTTAAGAAGAAAAATGAGCTAATAAATTTGAAAAAGAATTAAAATCTTAAATTTGAATTTGAAATTGTATCTTTCAAATAAAAGTTAAAATTTAATTCAAAAAACAAAAAATATATTTAAAATTAAAACTTGTAAGGATGATCTGAAATAGCGGTAAGAAGGCTCCAACTGCCAAGATAAGCGGCGGGAAAAAGGGAAGAATTTGTCAAATTGTCGCATCTCGGGGCGCTCTCCACCCATCATTAGTTACCACTTACGCTTCACATTTCAATTTTGCTTATAAAAACATCCTCATTGATTTTTTATTATTAAATTTAATCACTAATATTCAAAATTCATAGTTAGTTTATATCCACGTCTTATTATTATATTTTGGGGTCGCTTGATGTGAGAGATACAATTTTGATATCTTGTTTGGTTGTCAAGTTTGAGATAATTTATCTCACAATTTATATCACAGTGATGAGATAATTTATTTTAGGATAGCTAATCCTATGATAATTAATCTTGTGATAAGTTGTTCCCAACCAAACGACACTTTAGTGTTTCAATTTCTACCGTAAATAGCATTTTATTCTTTAAACTTGAACATGAAAATTCTAATTAGTGGTGGGAATTTTTTTTAAATCCTATTGGTGTTTGCTACTTGTTCATGTGTGAAGCAAGGGTGACACCATCTTATTATCGGGATCCCTTCAATGGTAAATTATATTATTTATATAGTATTAAAATTATTTTTATGTACATTCAATAGATGTCGAACCTCTCTTTACCTAGTTTATATGTTTATTTTTTCAAATTTTAAATTCCCTTAATTAAAATTCTGATTTCGACACAATGTTAAGAGTGGTCAAATTAATAAATTATTACAAGAAACTAAATTATGATTGTTCATTCAAATAATTGGAACCTTTTTCCACTTTAATATATTTAACATATAAACCCTATGAATCATATGGAATACAAAACACAGCTCTATGCAAATGTTGTATAGAGAAAAGAAAATTTAGGAAATCCACTTCATTATGTCCCTAAACTCACCTACTTTTGTGTCTTGTTTCCTTGATCCATGTGAGGGAATAGAAGGTGGACAATGACACTTGCTTGCCCTTTCCCTAGGGACTTTATATTGGAATTTTGTATTCATCAACTTATTTATGCCCATGAAGCAATAGAGACATAAATGAGGGTTCGAGAATTCGGACCAATTCAATAACTTTTTCATAAATTTTATATTTTTATTATAAAAATATAGTTTATAATATTTTTTTTTATTTAGGACCCCCGAACTTCTATTCTTGTCTTCGACCTCTGTATATACTACATAAATTATCTAGTTTGACTTAGAAAAATTATTTGTTCACGTGCAACAAATGCATCCCTGATTATATGATATTTTAGCTATAAAAATGGCTCACACCTAAGAAGTAAGATTTACTTTCATTAAATTACCTCAATTATATATTACTTATCAATTTAAAATGATTTTTAATTATATAAAAATTCACTTATCTAAATAATGGTATACAAGTCTGGTTTATTGTTTTTCCCATATGGTGCCGTGCTTAGCTCAAAATATTATTCCTGTAATATCAACAAGAAATGAAATTGGAAAATTGAGCTGGATGGCTTGGTCATAAGTACGACATATACCTTTGTGAATACGATAGACATAGTGTGCCCTCAACTAAAAATCAAATATTTTTATTCTGTTTTTGCTAGTTTATGGGTATTTTTAACGATCCTTTTTTCAGATTTTAAAAATTACGATAAAATAGAAAGTGGAAAAATCATTAAGTTGTATGTTTCCCTTTAAATGTGTTGGTCTTTAATATTTATTCTTCAAATGAGCTGATATTTAATTCTTGTTTGTAGACAATCGAATTATGCCTGGTGAGATGTAAGTTCTTTAAAATTGAAGTTATGTCCGAGCATATAGAAGAGATAATTACTTGAAAGTCAATTGACCCAAGTACATTGTTAAAATGAAGAATTTTATTAAATTTAGCAACTAACCTATTAATACTTCTCTTTCCTACACATCCAAAACACCCACCACCCACTCCTCTCACATTCCATTCACCGTGAATCTTTGAAATTTTCAATGTGATTTTATTAGCTGATTAGTTAACTGAAGGTGGATTCTCAATGAAGGTGGCTATTGCAATGGTAGTGTAACAATTCAATCCACTAGTAATATTGTTCGTTTTGGGCCTAGGCCCGCACGGTAGATAAGTCTTGATTAGTTATATACCCAACATTTCTCCTGTGTTTTGCCGATGTAGAACTTCTATCTAAAGATGAGTTTTTACATACACCCCCTCTATGAACTCAGCGTCCTCGCTGAGGTTTGCCCTACCATATATATGATTCGTCTAGACTCAACACTGAGATTTGCCCCACTTCACCAAGATTTGCCTAAACTTAGTTGAAATATAACCCACATTAAGGCTGTCAAAATGGGTCAACCCAACCCTAACGGGATAGAGAGTCAAATGAGCTAGGACGGGCTGACCCTTTTAACTAAAGGGCCTATAAAATAACAACCCAGCCCTACGCGGGTCACGAGTTGAGACGGGTTAGCCCTTTAACTATAATATGAACAATATTATCCTCTTAGAAAGACTACGAAACATCAATCATTTTTTGTCATCAACAAGATAAGTAGATAACAAAGGGAGAAACAACAGGTTAGACATAAACACAATAGTAAAAGATTACAACTAGTTGGTTTAAAAGTTTCTAGCGACATAACTACACAAGTCAGTCCAAAAACTTAACAAATCTTTGTGAACTAAGAAATTCAAATTGTTAAATATTACATAACCGATTAATTAAAGCATTACAACTCCGCTTTCACTTGCGTTTTGTGACATATTTGAACCATTAATCACATTTGAATCAACATGTGATATAATTTCTTTAAGAAGTTCATCTTCATCTACAATTCACATAATATAAGTCAATTAGATAACAATTAACAATCTTGAAAAAAAAGAGCTATTTTTATAGACTAGTTAGAAAATATTACCTTCATTAGGTTGAGTAAATCCATGCAACCAATTTCTTGTAGTGATAAGTGGTTGGACATTTTCATGATGGATACAATTTCTATACTTGGTAACAACATGACCACCAATACTAAATGTCGATTCTGATGCTACCGTGGTAATTAGAACACTGAGAACATCTCATGCCATCACCGAAAGATCATGGTATTTTTTTTCACTATCCTTCCAATACTTGATAACATTCATTCTCTGAAAAGTCTCATGATCAAGCTTTTGTCCTCCAAATAAAGGTCCAGTTCTGACTTTCCAGCATTGCAACAGATGTGCCATCAAATATTTTAAATTCTTATTAAAATTTGAAAGAGAAAATATGACAAAAATAAAAAGAGAAAAAAATAAAACACTTAGAGAAAAAAATAGAGTTTGTAGAGAAAAGATTTAATACTTACAAAAATATATTAAATATTTAGAGAAGAAACTAAATACTTACCGCAAACAAAGTGAACTTCTTTTCTTTGGATTGACTTCCTTCGTTCATTTAGTTTGGATCGAATGGTAGAAATAGTCGTGTCAATTTGATTATTTGCTTATTGTTCATAGAGCTTGTATAGTTCTGACTTTTATAGTTGCAACATTTTCTTGTGCCGAAGAAGCATCCACCTTTGAGAAACAATATTCTAAAAGTTGTTATAAACATCAAAATTTTATAGAACTCTAAAACATGAGTCCTATTTCAGTCAGAGTTTCTTGGAAAGTACTCTACCTAAACCCTAATTCATGTTTATATAAAGGGTATTATATTCCCTTGAAAATACATCTCAAATATCTCATAAATTTTGAGGATATTTATCAAGAGATCTAAATATGGCTCAAGGAGGTCAAAATCATCGTACATTCAAGAAATAGTACTCGAATCACAAAAAATCTTAGGAGAGAAGCATCAAGGGAGAAACAGATTTGTACCCACATGTTTATCAATAAAATTATGTTTCTTCATATTTTATTTGTGTTTGAAATTTATTTTCCATCACTTTAAAATTTATTGCAAACAGTTGCACCTTGAAGCGAGGATCCAAAACTGCTCCAAATGATAGCACTATACTATATTTTTTTTCAGTACTACTGAAACTTTTTGAACATTCTTGCAGCCATTTCCTTAATAACATCATCTGAATTACTTGAGTTCTCCTTCAACAAATATTCAATCTTCCAAACTTGCATAAAATACAAGTTGAAAGTTGGATAACTTGAACCAGAAATCAAGTTCGTTATTTCATAAAAAGGTTCCAAGAATTCAAATATTTTTCTGCCCTTCTCCAATGATAAGATATAGGATAATTAGAATAATTTCTATCAATTAACTGTGAACTAGAAAAAAAGTTTTTTGTATATTGTAGTGCACTTTCAAGCATCAAGTACGTTGAGTTTCATCTAGTTGCCACATCCAAATGTAAACCCAAATTTGTAGTAATCCCTACTTGTTTAACACATTGCTCAAATTTTCTCATTCTTCCATCAGATCAATTAACATACTTCACAATTTATCTAATTCTACACAAAGCATCATTAGTCGCTTTTAAACCTTCTTGGACAATCAAATTAAGAATATGAGCAAAACAACATACATGAAAAAATTCACTATCACATAACAAACTCTTTTGCAAATCAAGATGCCCTTTTAAAATAGTTTGCATGCTGTCATTATTTGTGGCATTATCTAAAGTGATAGAGAATAGCTTTCTATCAATTCCCCACTCTTTCAAATAATCATATATAGTTGAAGCCAATTCAACTCCAGTATGAGGAGTAATCATATGACAAAAATTTAAAATTTTTACTAACTACCTTCTAGTTATCATCAATATATTGAGCAGTTAAACAAAGATAGCCCTCAGAAGTACCTGTTGTCCAACAATCATATGTTAAGCAAACTCAATTAGGAATCTTAATCAAAACTTATTTTAATTTTTCTTTCTCTTTGAAATACACTTTCTGGACATCCACAACAGAAGTGTTTCTTAACGACATTACCACTTCTAACTTCATATATTTTGCTCAAGCTCTAATAAGCTTTTATATTCAACAAAAGAATAAGGCAAATCATGCTAAATAATAGCTTCAACAAGCTTTTCACGAGAAATCAATTGATATATTTTTCTTGATTGTATGTTACCTTACTGATCCATATATATCTGACCAAATCATAGAATTTAACCTTTTTACATTTAAGTAAATGATATTTCAAATGTGATGTTCCATAGTTCTTACCATTAGGTCTTGGAGTAGAACCAACCCTATATGAGGCCTTACAATCTCTACATATTGCAGTTTTCATTCATTCTTTATCTCTATCATTCTTCTTGAAATAGCTTTAAACAGATGATTTTAACTCCTTCATTTTCTTTTGTGCAGGTTCTTTAGGTTCATCATTCACTTCTACACTAGTTTCATGTGTATTGTATTCATCACCATTCTCCATTGATTTCCCTGTAACAAGATAAATCATAAATATATTAAGAAAATAATTAAGAGAGAAGAGTCATAAACTTGAAATTTGGGACCTAATTCTCTATACTATTTTTTCTTGAATGTAGTAATCTGCGATAAAATTAAATTTGGAGCATAAAACTTTTATAGGAGTTTCACTAAGAGCATGGAGATATTTGTTGAACTCGATTAGAATGAAGTTCACAAAAAATGAACTCGATTAGGAGTTTATGATGAAGTTCGGCTCATTTTTAGAGAAGAAACGAATTAAAATATGAAAAATTCTTACTTGTAATTGTATCAAGACAAATCTGAAAATTAAACTCGAAAGGTTGGAATCTTGGATAGATTTGTTTGTATTATTAACGTTAAAACCCTAATGCCTAAACTAAATGAGAAGTTGCGCCTCTTTTTTTAAAGAGAAGTACAGAACACTGAAGAGTAAAATGTAAATAATGGAAAACCTAATGGAATAAATAGTGTTGTAAGCCTGTAATGGGCTAAATGCTAATGAGCTAATATTAGAAATCTAAAGGGATAAATGCTAATGGGCTAACAAAATGTAAAACTGCCCATAATCTTAATAAATAGAATACTACTTAAAAAATAATTAAAATATATAATAAATATTTTAAAATTCATGGGCCATGAGTTGACCTCTGTGACAATCCAACCCGCTAGGCATATTGTCCATTTTGCGCCTAGGTCCGCACGATTTTAAAATGCGTCTGTAGTAGGTAAGTCCCGTTTACTTATATATCCAATATTTTTTCTGTATTTTACCGATGTGAGACTTCTATCTAAAGATGGGTCGTTACAGATAGTATTGACAACAATTAACTGATTTAATTGCTTTGCTTGTTCGAAGTGAAATGAACGGTCTCATATGTATATATAGATGAGTAATTCGTAATGACCCATACTGAAATTTGTATATTAAGTCATTATTTTATCTTTATTATTGAAGTTATTATGAAGTACTATTGACATTTTACTGAAGCATTACACAACTTTTGTTTAAGCTCAAAGCTACAAAATTTGAAAATTATATTTTTACAAATAAGCTCCGTTTCGAGTGGGTGTTATTGTAAAAGATTGATTACATATTGGGAAGCCTAAATATGAATGTTTGGGTAATTTAGTGTAGCTCTTTCGATGTTTTGGATAAATTTAATATTTGGATTCAAGAAAGAAAATGAAGTTTGAATTTGTATAATATTATATATTATTGTATATGAGTGTGAATATCTCTTATAATTTTGTATAATATTGTATATTGAGGATAGTGTATATCAAGTTTTTAAATATTTTTGAAAAAAAAATTAAAATATGACAATTTTGAATATTATTATGTATTAGATTGTGTTTTGGGCTAAAATTTTATAATATAAGTTTTGGACTATATTTTTGCAATGTAAATTAATTAATTATATATTTCTAAGGTTTTTTTTTTAAATCTGTAGGATATGATGATATGAAAATATAAATTTACATTGTATGAAGAAATTACTCTCTTCGTCTCATTCACTACCAAAAAACTGGTAAAAAGCGACGGATAGAAAAGCGATGGACTAAAGGACGAAGTCCGTTGTTTTTATATTAATTTTTTTAAAATTAATTTAATAATACAAAGCGCCAGACAGTGTCTACATGTCTGTCGCAAATTTTGGTAGTTTTTTTCGTCAATTTTTTTATTTAATTTATAATTTTTTAATTACACAGTGACGCAGTCTGTCGCAAAATTTATTTTTTTTTAAAAAATTGCGACGAACTAGACGATACCGTCCGTCGCTTTTTCGGTCAAACCCTTTTAATGAAAAGCGACGGACAAATTGACGCCGTCCGTCGCCCCTGCGTATTATATATACCCCTTTTGCACCTAACCCGTCCCATTTTTCCTCCTCACTCAAAAAATTTCCCTTCTCTCTCTACAAACCCTAGCCCCTCCCCCGCCCCTTCTCCGCCAAGTCCCGTCCCCGGCGCCGCCCTCCGCCACCTACCTGCCGCCGGTCCACCGCCCCACCCCCATCAACTTAAGGTATTATTTTTCTTGTTCTTTTTGCTCCATTTTAGTATATGTTTTAGTTATATTTTTGTTCTTTAGAAATTATGAATTTTGTAACTTATTAACTACTTTATTTCACTTATCTTGTTGA
>JBCEWC010001344.1:0-42045 GCA_038996855.1 Solanum aculeatissimum
TTCCCTTTCTCTTCTTCAATTGTTGTTCCGCCTTAAATTTATTCTAGTTAATTTTAGAATCAGTTTTATAACATTTTTCGATTTGATTCGTTCAATTTTTGCACATCCTAATAAATAAATACAAAAATATTCTATTTCGAATAGTTTAAGGGTAAAATTGTAATTTTATCCGGAGTGCGACCCGAGCCCAGCAGATTACTTGCCCCGAATCCTGCTTCTTCTCCTCCTTTGTTGCTCTGGCCGCCATTTTTGTGAATTGGGGAGTTTACATGGAGATTGTGAAGAATCATTTGCAGTTTCGATTTATACAGTTTCTTTTGTTCATTGTAGAATTGAGTTATCAATAAATAAAATTCACCTTTTGTTCCTCCAAAAAATTCAATTTCTACAATTTTTTGGAGTACATAAGCAACAATCTTTCAGCATAATACATCCACGATTGTCTCTTCAGGTATTCCGACGAACTTTTGTTTCGGTTTTTGTTTTGTTAGTGTGCTAGAGGCGGAGCTAGATAATTAGTTTACTAGTTTGGTAGAACCTGATAGCTTTTGGTTATTTATTTGTGTTAAAAATCTACTTAATATAATAACATACAAACAGCATGATGACTCGGGGATTATTTGTTGTAGTTACTGTTCAGTAAGCTTTGTTATGCTTTCACTTCCGTTACGTTTTTATTGGATTGTTTTTTCTTGAGCTGACGGTCTAGGGAAAACAACTTCATAATCTCTGAGGTGGGGGTTAGGTTTATGTATACTCTATTCTCCACAGATCCTAGTTTGTGAGACTATACAGGCTATGTTGTTGTTTTTGTTGTTGGGTCCACACTAGGTATGCTAAAAATATACTTGAATATAGCAACAAACAAACAACAACATGCCCAGGGGGTTATTTTGTTGTAGTTACTGCACAGTATGCTTTGTTATGCTTTCACTTATGTTACTTCTTTTTGGACTGTTTTTCTTGAGCAGAGGGTTTATGGGAAACAACTTCACTATCTCTGAGGGTGGGTTAAAGTTTGCATATACTTTATATTCCCTAGACCTCACTTTGTGGAATTACACGGAGTATGATGTTGTTTTTGTCAGTCTACATTGGGTATATAGTTTGACATGTAAGGGTGGTTGTACACATACCTTAGACATATCTTTATCGGTAGAAAGGATTTTTCCGATAGATCCTCAGCTCAAGAGAATCATTTTTGCGAACAAAAATCTGCTTGATATGCATAAATAATTTATTCAGAATTTGTTGTATTTTCTAGAATTTAGAGCTCATGAACTCAAAATCTTGAATGGAAGTGTACCCGGTTATAAGATTTGGTTACAGTGAAAAAAAATTCAGTAGAGTAGGATTTCTGTGTTGAAGAGATTTTTCAAAGGATTAATGGGTTTCACTTTCTTTACTTAATAAAAGTTGTTGTCCTTTTTTTTTTTTTTGGTAAGTTCTATGATGATGGATGTGGAAGAAACTTCAAGTTTGCCTCTGCCAGATGCTTTTCTTAATTTTCTGAATCAACATGACTTGGATCCTTCCATTTATACTGCCATGGATTCCATACCTCGTTATGTAAGGTACTTTTTGCAACTTGTAAGCATCGTAGTGCACTAGCTCGTTTCTTTATTAACAATTTCTGAATGTATGCTAGATGTGATGTGACTAAATAAGTAGCACATCCTGTCAGTTACTTCATTATATGCAATCACCTTTGCATCCCATGACAATAAGGGCACATGGTGGTAATACTTTTGTTTTATTTTTGAGATAACAGTGATGTCCGGTTCAACTTGGATGCATTTTGACTAATTTGTTGGGTTCCTACTACTTTCTATTAGTACAAATACTGGGTAATTTTGTTCACCAATACTTAAATAGATGATAAGAAATCACATAATGGATTTTGCCATGATACTAAGTAAGAAGAATAGAGTGGTATTACTTTTTTCTTAATAACCGTGGTCTCATGTCTTCTTGCACACATTTCAACTAGGTACTTATTACCTCCCACCAACACAAATGCGAGATAATTATGTTCACAAAGCTTGAACAAATAGGAAGCAATTACCAACACTTTTTGCACTGCTGGAGTTTAAACCCTAGTCTCTCCCATGGTTCATTTCAACTTCATTGGCCCTTGCACCACGCCCTTGGGTGCTAGACTGGTGATACTTTTGAAGCTTATTCCTTTTCAAGTTAACTAATTAGAATTATTACAACTTACTAAACCTGTTATAATCAGCCATAATTGATGAAGTTTAACTATGTTACATATATCTCAATTCAGCTGAAAAGTCTAATTCTCCTGTTCCTGTACTTATTTTATTAGAATCACACAATTCTTGTTATCATTGCTAACTTGTATACTGACACATAGTAGAGATATGTTGTAGCAAAATACTGCCTCTGGGTGTATAGCAAGCTTGCTGAAGGAAACTTTTGTGATGGAAGAGTAATAATCTTAGTGTGCATTTGGTATGGAGGAAAACATTTTGCGTTGGATTTTAAAAAAAAAAAACTATTTCCACCATGAACTAATCTTTTTGGATCATTTTCCAGTTTTTGGTTGTGTATATGCAAGTAAGTTGTCTATTGTAATCTACAAAGTGTTGTATATGGTACAATGATAGTGTTTTCCGTAATATAAATTAAAGTAGTCAACAATGTTTAATTGTGGATTGAAGCAAGTGGAATAGTTCGGATATTTGCAAAGGAACTGATTTCTGGCCAGGAATAAATGAAGTCATTTTTCTCCTGTTGGTGGAAGATATTTTTCTCAGAGGACATATTTCCAGAAGAACAGCATTTTTTGTTAACCAGTCACACTATTAGGATATTGAAGGACACACCTTCACAAAAATTGATGTAAGAGGTCTTCCTTGGACTCATGCTTGCACATTCTTTTCTCTTGAAGGTTAAAGCCCGGTTATGAGGATTTGCTTGAAGAAATTGAAAGTGATATAAGATGCAAGCTTGAAAGAGTTTGTTGGTTGCCCAATTTCTATCAACTTCAACCTGATGTTCGAATTGCTAGTTCAAAGGCATACCAAGAAGGGAAGGTGAGGAATCTTTTGAATCACGTCTCTTGGTGAATATGATACTCATGAGTCTTGAGATTATTATTCAATTTCCACTATGTCAAAAGTGCTCTTCATGACATTCTTTTCCTTGATATCGATTATTGTCTAAAGATAGATCAGATAGAAGTTTGTCTCCCTACTCCTACAAAAATATATACCTCTTTCTCTCTCTCCAACACTATCTTTAATTCTTTTGCTATTCCCCATAGTTGACTTGTTGACTTGGTGGTCAGTAGAGTGTAGTCGATGCAAAATTTACCCTGCAGTTATCAGTTTTATATCGGAACACATTTAGCAGTTGATTAGAAGATATGACCTGTTCCATTCTAGTGGATGATTTTGAGTAATTATTTTGTCTTTGTATCCAGATGTATGGAATTGATGCAGCATCCGGAGCGGCTGTGACAGCTTTGGACATTTCAGTTGGGGATCATGTCCTTGATCTTTGTGCTGCACCTGGTAACTCCTGACTTGAATATGGAAAAAGTAAATTTCTATTATGGCTGTTGATTTTGGCACTTGGTCAACTCGCGTGTTACTAAGAATTTTGATTCAGGGCATACTTAGTAAGAGGTACCTACCTTACTATGGATCTGTCAAGAGTATAACAACATAGTGGTTCAATATTTTACTACGATAATAGCCTAGGCGACAAAGAGTAAGTTGTGAGTGGTTAAGAAGTGATCTCATGCTTTGGATATTAAGAAAGCTTGAGAATAAGTGGGTTCCTTTAAAAGTGTATTAAGGAGTTGAAAGAGTCATTAATTATATTCATAATCTGAGTTATACATATAGGCCATCTGTTTGGAATTAAAACTATTAGTCCTGTTCTATAATATGAATCCAAAAGCCTGATCATTAATAACTCTTTATTGAATCTGATTAGTGGAAAAGTTAATATCTGAATGAAAAATCATCTGTAGGAAAAAGTAATAGCAATCAGTATGTCATATCCATCTTAGTAGCTTCTGCACACAAGAGACAGCATTGTAAATTTAAAGACGAGGACATTAAAAAAGAAAATAAAACCCATACCTATGCTTTTAGTAAATTAAGCCTGCATAACTGTAAGCTGCCCATGATTTTGGATTTTATACTATTTAAACCAAAACGAATAGCTAGAAATCCTTTAAGCTTTGCACTCAAGTGCATATATTCTTACTAAAATTTCTTTGTAAGAAAGCTTTTACATAGTGAACAAAGCTTATTTTTTAAACAAATAATAGTTACACATCAAATTAACTGAAATTCCTTTAATGTATCTTATCTATTTTTGACAAGTTCTGTACAAGGGCCGGAGTAGGCCGTACCTAATGAAGTGTGTACTATATTGATATGGATTATTCATGGCCATTTCTGTTCAAGTGTGAAATCTTAGTGTGAAAACTGAAGATTCCTTGATCTTTTTAATGATCTGTAGAACCACATGTTTTTCAGAAGCTCTTAAACTTCCAAGTACCAATGTATAGACTCCTGATACGGCATTTAGCCAATTTGTATCTCACTTGATATCTTCTTTTAGGTGCTAAACTTTGTATGATGTTGGACATTCTTGGCAGTTCGGGTTCTGTGACTGGTGTTGACATTGCAAAACATCGTTTAGCGGCCTGTAGAACCATGCTACAGAAATATGGTCTTGGTGATCATTGTCGTCTTTTTGTTGCTGATGGAACCAGCTTTTCCCTTCTCCCTGTCAGGGTCCATTCAGACTCTCTGTTGCAAAATGAAAATGGTAAATAGATTATCATTCAATAACCTTTGGTTAAAGGGAAAAAAACCTTTGGTTGCAGATGCTTCTTTGTTTCTTAATGATTTTTGCTAACTCTTTTTGGTCATAGTCTTATTTCAAGGTATTTTGTTTTACTATTAATCTAGCGGATGAATTTGCTTCCGGAGAAAAATCTGAAGTATATGGGGAGTGGAAGTCCCGCAGACCATGGAAAGAAAGGAAGAAGGAAGCTATAGCAAGAGAAAAAGGTGTCTCCAAGCTATTTTCACCATCTCAAGAACCAGAACTTATATTTTATGGTCGGTATTCTGGGGTGGTTGGGATGAGAAAAAATGAATTATATCAAAAGATGCCTATCAGTGAGGTTTTGCAGCTTGGCTATGAGAAGGTAGACTAAAGTTCCGAACCTCCAGCTGTTTTCTATTAACCTTAATTTGTTTTGCTCTGACTCAGGCTTATTTTCTTTTTCTAAAAACTTGATCCTCAGGCCTCATCAAGTTAAGATTATTGTTTTGGTTCCTTTTCAATAGTTTGAACGGCTTTAAGCGATTTTCTTATATTTTCCAACATAACTACTAACTAGTTTGAGTTTAAGTCAGGTTCTTGTGGATGCAGAATGTACCCATGATGGTTCTATTAAGCATGTTCAGAAATTTGAACAATGGGGCTGGACAACCTTCCAGCGCCGCGTGCTAGATGCAGAAAGAACCGATGATCTGACTGTCCTTCAGGTGTGGAATTTACCAATTTTTTGCAGCTGAAATAGCTATTGGTTCACAAGAGAGATTGGCTCATAGCTTGTAAAAATTAATATAATTTGGGTAATTATGCTTGGTTTGTGGCGAGTTAAAACTGTTTATAATAATTTATGTCTAACCTCCTTAATGATAATTGCCTCTTACTCGAATATTAAAAAACGAAGTACAACAGTATATCAGATTGATAGGCATATCAAGAATTTCATGGCACACCTTCAAAGGACATAACTCTTGATAGAAAGGTAAGGACATAGAGGATTAGGGTAGACAAACAGTAGGTAGCTGAGTGTTGTAGTACTTTTATGTGGGAGAGGCAGGGGGTAGTCTCGTCTCTTCTATTATTAATCTTATTTAGTATCACACACTATCTTATTCTTCTGTTTTTGTTTACTACTACTTATTATTTCATTTGCTTGTTTATCTTGCTATATTTGCGGTCATTATTTCCTTCCGATTTGAGCCAAAGGTCTTATCAGAAACAATCTCTCTACCTCACAAAGGTAGGGGTAAGGTGTGCATACATCTTAATTGTTGTTAAAAACCATGAGAATGTTCAGATGCAACTTTGCACCCCTTTGTGGATTTTGCTGGTTTACTAATTTCTTGTAAAATGTCTGGTTGTCTGGATCACATACATACTATTCTCGATCTTAGATAATTGCATCTTCCTCAAGAACAGTCTCTAACTCTCAAAAAGCGGGATCATACTAATAATGACAAGATGTGAGTATGCTATTGATTCTAGGTCTAACCTGAGCATTATTCTGAGACTTTCTGATGAAAAGGTCATGGAAAAAATTCCAAAAAAGCAATGTCTCAGAATCATTAGATATCATCTGGCATGTTTGTTGTTACGTGCTAAGGAAAAACAAACCTTTCAAAGCTTATTGCTCCTCGATACTTTTAGAATCAGAATCATAATTGGGTATATATCAAAATGAATTTAGTATGTCACGTCCACATTTTGGCATTTATTCTGATGTTTGTTCCAGATCTTAGTAGCACTTTCTGTAACTTTAGTTTGGGATGATTTTTATTATGGGCTGCTAGGTAGTAGGTGCTTTTTAAATTAGGAAAGGCTCTAGAAGAAGGTCCAGTCCCAGGCTGTAAATTTTCTTAACATTCCAGAGAAGTTGGTGATCGGGTTCTATCATCACAAAAAGATTGAGGTTGTTTCTTGGAAATGCGGTAGATTTTGTAGCTCTCTAGTTTCACAGTAGTCTCTCTTTTGCTCCAGTAGTGTCCTCAAAATCATCTTTCTAGTCTCATGAATAGATGAATCTTTCTATATTTAGTGCCATGTAGGTAAATTAACATGGCCTTAGATAGGAGGTTGTGGAGGATATGGGTTACAGTGGTAGGTGGGAGATCGTTGTCTTGCTTATCTTTCTGTACTAGGTCGTAGTATTACACAGGGTGTTTCTTGCCCTTCGATGTCTGTTTTTACCTGTTGTTTTCTTGCACTTCAATTATTGTGTTATTTTGTTCTAGTTATGTCTCTTTTTATTAGAATGCTTTGACATGCTCTTTGTAGTATTTTTTCATGACTCCATGACTCTTGTTAATTCTTTTTTTTTTTAAACAACCTGCTTTGAATTTTGTTTCCTTGAGTCGAGGGTCTATCAGAAACCACCTCTCTACCTCCCAAGGTAGGGGTATGGTATGCGCACATTCTATAATCCCTTGACCCAACTTGTGGGGTTGCACCGGGTATGTTGTCATTTACCTATGTCCTTGACTCCCAATATTTATCCGTTTCTTGCAGCTGCAACTTCTGACTAATGGATTCAGATTGCTCAGAGTTGGGGGAGTCCTTGTCTATAGCACTTGCAGGTGTTTGTAATCCCATGGCTACAGATCTCTTTTCTTTCCATTCTATTAAAGACTCATAAACCCTTTTTTTTTCTTTTTGTGTGTGTACCAAATAGTTTAACCTTTGCTCAGAATGAAGATGTGGTCGAGAGATTCCTTTCGGAGAACACATCTGCAGGTAAAATGTTACTTATATAATAAATCTAAAAACTGATAGCTTAAAGTGTTTGTGATATCACAAGGTGGGTGCCAGATATAGTCACACATGTGGTTAAAGTTGTTCATTATCCATTGCATATACCTATAGTGAAGTTGCTTTAGCTGCTGTTTGAAAGTTTACTTGATCCATTCGGAAATAAACAGCCTCTTGCAGCAATGCAAGATAAGGCTGTATATAATAGACCCTTCTTGTCCTGCCCTTCCCCAGACCTTGCGCATAGGGGGAGCTTAGTGCACTGGGCTGCCCCTTTTTATCACCTGGCTCGAGACTTCTAAGTTAACTGCTTTGAGGGGGTTGGCAGAAGCTGTCTAGTGTTAGTAAAAGCTTGACAAAAACCGTACACCAGACGGGTTTTAGTCAGCTGCATTGTAAATCATCATTAAAGCTCATATGAATTGTGTAAACGACACCATTGATTCATATTCCTTGCAAATACAGGCTTTCCTCATCTCTGGCACCTTCTCGCCTATCAGCTCCCTCATTTTTTGTTGTATTGATGCAGTTGGTTTACTTATTTATTTTCAGAATTGCTGGAGATTAATGCTGCCAAAAATTGGCCATGCAAGAGTGGTCGAATAGAGAAAACCTTACGGTTTGATCCTTTGACATCTTCTACGAGCGGACTGTTTGTTGCAAAGTTCACAAAATTGGCTATTTAGTCGAAAGGTTTGTTCTAAACCCTATCTATATCCCCTAGCAATTCTAATTTTACCTTTCAGTTGTGTGGATGGAAACTCATTCATGTTAGTTTACACATAAACAATCTATCTGGTGTATTTTGAACAGGATCAATTTCGAGATTCTGCTGATGATGAAGTAGTACTCATTGCAAGCATTCGATTTCCTAAACCAACAAGTCCAACTAATCTGGATTCGCGCCAATGAAGTCCCATCACGAGGGAATTGGACTACTCGAAAAACTTCTATGTTTATGATAATCTGGGAATAGCTTTTTCTGTAAGATGGAAAGGAATTTTGGAGTACAGAATTTTGTACATTTACACTCTATTGATTCAAGTTTTAAAGAATCTTTTTATTTCTTTTTCTTTGGAGGATCTACATAGGTTTTTTTGATATTTTTTTCGGATTGGTAACGCTCGATAGGACATGAGTTCTAGTATCACAAGTGTTTCCTCATATAGCGGATATGCACTTGGCGATGTTGACTCAATTTTTTCGTATTGAATCCATTATATTTTTTAAGTTATGAATTTATATCTACTATTTTTCACAATTTGTTAATTTATTATCATAATGATGGATCCACCCCTTGATGTGCACTATATTTTGTTTTGTCTATCACTAATTTGAAAGAATAACCATCATTAAGGAACTAATTAGCAATGATTGTGTTTGTTTGGAAGGTTTGCTACGTAAAATAATTTTTCTTATGTCAATTTAATGAGAATATATATATTAAAATACTGATTAAAATTCATATAGTTTAACTTTCAAAAAGTAAATAAAATGCTAAAACAGGTGTAAGTCACCCATTAATTAAACTACATTAATTATCTAAACAATGTATTTAACGTAAACAGAGGCAAAGCTAAGTTGAGGGAAGAGAGTTTAATTGAATATCCTTGTTGAAAAATCAGAAAAAAATATATTTATTCTATACGTAATTTATCGAACATCTAGTTAAACAGTTTAAAAAATAAGAAGAAATAAAGAGGCGGACTTACCATTGAAGTTATAACAAGTTCGACAAAATTCAATAACTTCGACTTTAGACTTTGTTACCTGTATTAAGAAATCCACTAAATATGTGTAAATAATCTTACCTAGAACTCATTGAGCAACCAAAAATATAAGCTACAGAGTCCACAAAACAATAATAAACTTGAAATTCTGAATCTGCCTCCACAAAAAAAAAAGAAGCTAAAAGTTCTATACTCCTCAAGTCAGGGATGATCGAATATTAATTAATACGTAATCAATCGAACACTACTCCGAGTCTTGTCTTTGTAAACTTTGATCCTCATAGAATCTCTTAATAAATTCCTCAGCTCTTTGCTCCAAACTTTTTTCCTCAAACATAACTTCTACTTCTTCATCATCACCATATTGTAATTTTTTTTGGCAAAAAATATTTTTTCTTTCATTTTCATGATATTGACAATTACATTCATAAAAATTCACTATTGATGAATAACAATTAATAGGAGGGATTTTTTTTCTATTTTTTTTGCTTTTGGAAGAATTATTTGATGAAGAAATGAAGAAAATACTAGAGATTTTCTTGATAATTTTGAACAAATTGAGGGAATTATTTCTTGAAGAAGAAGACATATTGTGTAGAGAAAAGAAAAAAAATAAATAATAAACTTTGAAACGCATGCAATATTCTTTAATAAAAAATTTGTGAATAAATATTAATGTACTATGTATTTAAATAAGGAACATTTAATTAGGGTTTTTAATTAATAATGGAAGTGATATAACTTTGTATCTTTAAGTTTCATTAGTTAAATTCATTTTCCTTTCCTGAAATTTTCACATAAGTAGAGCTCTAGATACAGGATGATCCACCCCATTCGAACTTAGTTTATACAGATTTTGGATTTTAACGGGTCAGGTTGGGTTGATTTTTTTTTTTTGTGGGCTACAAAATAGCTAGTTCAGTTCATTAGTACGTGAGCTACGATCCTCGTCGGGTCAACCCAAATTATAATTTAAAAGTATTAAAATAAATAGCCACAAGACAATATTACATAGTATTAATGTTATAATTACATATTTTAAGAATATTTTTTTCCTTATTTATAATTACATATTTTTAGGAATTAAAATATTTTTGAGAAGGTACACAAAAAGTACGGTAAAACTACCATAGGAATTTTAAATATTTCTATATATTTTACCGGGTAATTATAATTAAATTCAGAATATCGATCACTATTAATACTACAATAATCCTTTTTTTTTTCTTTCTATTTGTCTAAACCATGATGAACAAAGTTACATAATACTTGTTGATAGAAAATGACAAATATTAACGAAATTAATTATAGCACACGTAAACTAAATCAGACATTACGATTATATATATAAAATAAAATAAGCTAATATATTATATAATTTTGGTCATCAAAGTGCATGACACATCCTGTTATGCTTTTCTGACATTCTCCCATGTGTCTTCTACTATAAATGGAATAAATAAAATATCCAATTATAATTAAATAGCTAAATATTTTTTTTTATTTGTAGATTTCGGAACTCATATACAAATCTCTAATTATACGTTTATCTCTACAGGTTTATATTTGTATAAAAATCGAATTTAGGAATTCATATGCAAATCTCTACACAATCTCTTTGAAAGACCAATTTGTATAAATCATTACAAGAAAAAATTACTTAGACGGGTACTTTTTAATAAATAATTATTGATTTTAGCGATATTTTTTATTTATTACCATTTATAGTAATATTATAATAAATCTACACCTGTATTAAAAGTGAATTATGAATACAATATAAATGTATTATAAGTATTTTAAAATATATTATGCTTGTTTGGTAAGAAATTGACACAATGTATTAAAATGTGTGATAAACGTATTATTCATCGGTGAAACTTGTATTATATGTCTTTTATAAATAGTTTTCTTTAATATGAATTAAAACTGTATTATGAGCGTTCAACGAAAATAATTTGTTATTGCTATAAACAGTAAATATTTTCTTAATCTAATACTCTCTTCGTCCATCTTTATTTGGCCACTATACTATTTTAGGACGTCCAACAATACTTATCCAGTTTATAAAACCAAGAGCTAACTTTACACTTCGTTCCTAATTTACCCTTGTCATTAATTATGGTCATTTCCCTATTATATTTTTCAATACATTGTATTAATTATATTCAAAGGATAATTTGATAAAATTACTTCTATCATTTATTATTTCTTAATTCTTGTACCAAGTCAATAGGGGTCAAGTAAAGATGGACTGAGAGAGTATATCTATGTAAGTTTCCCTTATTACGATGCAACGAGACATACTAAACAAAAATTGACATAGCAATTGGAACTATAAGTCTTATATTGCTTGGACTCTTAAAAAATGTTGACGGGTGTATGTCGGATCCTTTAAAAATAATGTATTTTTGAAGGATCTAACATGAGTACGATAATATTTTTAGAAAATCTGAGCAACTTAGACTACAACTATCGAACATGATTAATCTATAGCTAAGAAGACTCTATTATGTTTCATTAATAAGCTATTTATGAAAATTCCGCGAAGTGTTAGAAATATGTTAAAAGAGCACCAAAATGTATATACACCATCATTTAGCCCACATTCATTTTCTTTGGTTTTATTAATTCTTCTACTAATACTTTATTTGGTAGTTGACAAATAAAAAAACATTATCCGTACTCACGCCATGAATCTCTAGAGTAAATTCCGCCATTGCTGACTCTTCAAACAACTCTACAGTTCACATGTTTCCCACTTCATCTCATCTCCAACAACATAGCAGATTCTGCACGAATTTTGAGCATAAATTGGACATAGTAAGCTCGTATTTGATAGATTGAAAACGTTCTGAGGCTCAAATGAAAGGCTCAATCTAATACGAAGAAACATGAATGATCCTGAAGGAAAACATGAAGAAATCTCTGCTCCACTTAGTAAGCATTTTCACAAATTCTACTATTTCTTCGTACAGATTCAGAATTTTAAGTTTATGAATTCTAGAAAATAGTGACTTATTGGATTTTTGAATAAAACTATAAGTTTTGTTGAATTCCAACCGATTTAGAATTTTGAGTTTATGAATTTTAGATTCGAGAAAAGGTAATTTATTGAGTTTTTGGATGAATTTCATTAACACAAGTATGTGATTTTGATCGAAGTTACTGAGTTCGAGCTCTATTTATAGGCGAAATTGTTTGATGATTATGAATTTATTATACTTTTGAATTTATGGATTCAGGATATTCATTTGAGAATGGTTCAGTTGAATCCATTGATGAATGCTTGCATTCATATTGTGTGATTTGATTTTTTTTTTTTCGAAATAATGAGCTGCATTTTTACGTACCTGCAAATGTTGCAGTTGATAGGCAGAAGCAGGAGGAGATATCTTCATACTACAGCGATGAAGTTTCAAGCAGTTCTCAATCTGAAAATTCACCGATCGAACAAGTGGCTCTTACAGTTCCGATCACCGACGACTCAACTCTTCCGGTCGTCACATTCCGAATGTGGACACTCGGAACACTAGCTTGTATTCTCCTCTCATTTCTCAACCAATTCTTCTGGTTCCGGCGTGAACCTCTCTCGATCAGCTCAATCTCAGCTCAAATCGCGGTGGTTCCATTAGGTCATCTCATGGCTATGGCGATCCCAAATCGAGTGTTTTTTAAAGGGAGAAAATTCGAATTCACGATGAATCCAGGACCGTTCAATGTCAAAGAGCATGTACTGATTACGATTTTTGCCAACTCCGGCGCCGGAAATCCGTACGCGATTCACGTTGTCAGTGCGGTGAAGGTTTTCTACAAGAGGAGTTTGACTTTCTGGGTTTCGTTGATTGTGGTTGTGACGACGCAGGTATTGGGCTTTGGATGGGCCGGGCTTTTTCGGAGGTATTTGGTGGAGCCCGCTGCTATGTGGTGGCCCCATAATCTTGTGCAGGTTTCTCTTTTCAGGTACGTAAAGATTCACAAAGCTCTTATCGTATATATTAACTGGGCTTCTGCCACGTGGCAAGTAACTAGGTAGTGTAATTCTTGGAACTTTTTTGGGGAAATTACATATATAAAAAAAAAGGGTAAAAAATTAAAAAAAAAGTAGCTAATGTTTTATTTACATAAAAAAATAGTTTCAAATCGTTGAAATTATACATACTATACAATATAGTTATAGAAAGTATACATTGCTATACAATGTATATTACGTATAGTCAATATAGTTATAGAAAACATAAACTGCTATACAATGTATATTACTTATACATGAACTATACACTAAATATACATTATGATACATAAATGTATACTAACTATACATGCCTATACAACGAGGGCTGAATGCCCAAAATTGTAATAAATAACCAAAGGTCACCGGATGACTACTTTTCGTAATTAAAAAAAATGGACTATTTTTTGTATGAATAATTTTTTTCAGTGACTTGTAGGTGTAATTATTTTTTGTGACCTCCATTACACTTGGGAAGTGGTCAAACCTGCCTCATAATTTGTGATGACAAGGGGTTGTATTTTGTTGTAGTCATTGAAGATCTTTTTACCCCACTAACTATAGGAGGATCAACAATATTCTCACTTACATAAAATGTAATCTAAATTTTCAATCTACTGGATGGTGGCAGAGGAACTTGAATAAATCTTTTAAGGCCAAGTAGTTGAAATATGTGGTATTTAGGAGAGAACTGTAAACACATAAAATGCTGTTAAGTGGTTGTTATTGATATGCTTACAGAAGTTTTCACTTCTAAATGGCAGGGCACTTCATGAAAAAGAAGAAAGAGCCAAGAATGAATTGACACGAAACCAGTTCTTCCTCATTGCGTTTTTATGTAGCTTTGCTTACTATGTCTTTCCAGGTTACCTTTTCCCCATGCTAAGTTCCCTTTCATGGCTATGTTGGATATTCCCAACTTCTGTCCTTGCTCAACAGTTGGGTTCTGGACTTCATGGTCTTGGAATCGGTGCCATTGGACTCGATTGGTCTAGTATATCTTCATATCTCGGAAGCCCACTAGCTAGTCCATGGTTTGCCACTGCAAACATTGCTGCTGGATATTTTCTCATAATGTATGTTGTCACACCTGTTATGTACTGGTCCAATGTGTACAAAGCCAAAACCTTTCCAATATTCTCAGACGGTCTCTTCACATCAGATGGTCAAGAATACAACATTTCAGCCATTATCGATCAAAATTTCCATATTGATTTCAATGCATATGATCATGAGGGCCCTCTTTATCTCAGCACTTTCTTTTCAATGACTTATGCATTCAGCTTTGCTTGCCTCAGTGCCACAGTCGTTCATGTCTTCCTCTTCCATGGACGGTAAGTTGCAATCTTGGACAATTGATAATATCTGCAGGTTGGATACCTATTTGTGTGTATCTCTCTATCTTTTTCTTTTCGTCTATATTCTATTCTATATATCTGCTCTAAATTCTTTATTCTACAATGTTATAATGTGCTTTTGGTGCAACTTGCTTCACATCTAAATTGTCACCAAAGATTAAAGGGATCTTTTTTGTAATGTTTGAGGAATAGCTTAGTTTTTAGATTGTAATTGTTATAAACTTTACGACTTCTATAGTTACAGATTTCACATAGATAATATTTGTTGATATAGTGATCTCTATGCGGAACATTTAAATTCGGAAGAATTAGAGAGGGTCACTATTCTCAATTTGTGATTAAAAATAATTTGAAAGTGATATACCAATTAAAAAGTGATTTGCGAGTGACATGTGTGCTTTCTACTGGCAAAAGATCTTTTCCAAGGCAAAAGGTGGTCTTTCCCTCATCTTGTTGAGGGAAGTACAAAGGCAAAAACTTCTCTGTGCTCTTAATGTGGAAAAGACAAAGATAAGTGGAACTTAGCATTATTATACTCTGTGTTCCTTATTTGAGTATTGAGCTAGTTTTAGCTTTAGTGCATGCGACAACAAATATCAACTCATTGGCTTTTGATATGTAGAGACCTATGGCGGCTGAGCAAGTCAGCTTTCCAAGAGAAGAAAATGGATATTCACACAAAGCTCATGAGAAAATACAAGCAAGTTCCTGAATGGTGGTTCTTAAGCATTCTTCTTGTAAATATTGCTGCAACTGTGTTTATATGTGAATATTACAAAATGCAGCTCCAATTACCATGGTGGGGTGTCTTGCTGGCGTGTGGTTTTGCATTCTTTTTCACCCTTCCGGTTGGAGTCATCACTGCTACCACAAACCAAGTAATGTCTTATATTTTGTTTCATAGCTGTTTGCAATCATCCATAGCTTTTATTGATCGCATCCTACCTAATGGTTTATTCCTTTAGGAATACTGATATTTTACCATACATTAGCTGAGACTAGTTCTTATGTAAGGAGTAAAACTGGCATATTTTTTGGTATCTGTCTTGTGCATTCTAGTTGATTTTGGATATTGCATACTCTAGATGAGAATCGGGATTTTGCATAATGCTGTCTTAGATGAAGATATACACGCTATCTTCCATTCAAACACCAGTTGAGATTCTTTGTGGCTCTAACCTTCAATTGTATTTTTGCACAGACTCCTGGTTTGAATGTGATAACGGAGTACATAATTGGGTACTTGTACCCCGGTTATCCAGTAGCTAACATGTGCTTTAAGGTATATGGCTACATCAGCATGAAACAGGGATTAGCCTTTTTACAAGACTTAAAGCTTGGACATTACATGAAAATTCCTCCAAGAGCAATGTTTATGGCTCAGGTTGGCTTTTCTTTTCCTTCTGCATCTGTAAATCCCTACATGTTGGCACGTGAAACTATCTCAGGTGCCTAGTTGATTGAATAGTCCTACAAACTGTAATCATTGTGCTTTGAACTCTTTAATCAGGTTGTTGGAACGTTGATATCAGCTTTAGTGCATCTTGGAACAGCATGGTGGCTCATGGACACTGTCCCAAATATTTGTGACACGGCTTTGCTTCCTCCTGGCAGCCCGTGGACCTGCCCAGGTGATCATGTATTTTATGATGCCTCAGTCATCTGGGGTTTGATTGGACCTCAAAGGATATTTGGAAATCTTGGCCATTACTCTGCACTCAACTGGTCTTTCTTATATGGAGCTATAGCTCCTGTCATTGTCTGGATCGCGCACAAGACTTTCCCTAACCAGCAGTGGATCAAGTTAATCACAGTGCCTGTTCTATTAGCTGGGATAATCAACATGCCACCAGCTACTTCTGTCAACTACAACAGTTGGATCATCATAGCTTTTCTTTCTGGATTTGTTGTGTATAGATACCATCAGAAACTGTGGAGTCGTCACAATTATGTTTTATCTGGGGCGTTAGATGCTGGATTAGCATTCATGGGGGTGTTGTTGTATTTATGCTTGGGAATGGAACATGTTAGTCTTGACTGGTGGGGAAGTGATGCAGATCGATGCCCATTGGCTAAATGTCCAACTGCTGAAGGGGTTGTAGTTAAAGGATGCCCAGTTTTTTAAGTGATGATCAATGAAAAAGATGTGCCTGGACTTCTTCAAGGCATTTGATTATTCTTTTGCTGTATATGTTTGTAAATGAATGTAGATTAGTAATCCTTTGTTTTTTTCTAAATTCATTATTGTGAGGATTTGTGTCCAGGAAACAGTCTCTCTACCTCTACGAGATAGTGGTAAGGTATGCGTACATTCTACCCTCCCCAGACCACACTTGTGAGATTCCACTGGGTATGTTGTTGTTGTATTGTGAAGATTTGTGCAACTTTTCACCCTCTGACTATTGGAATTCAGTTTCATCACAAAGTTGATGGATTGGGGCTTCGATTAATTCAAACTCGACTCAATAAATCTCACTTCAAAGGTAAAAACTCTTCCTGCTAAAAGTGAATTCCCTTCTGTGAACATAAAACCCCAAACTTTTGGTTAAAGATGGGACGTAAACTTGCCGTCCTATCCTATTTAGGAATTAGGGATTTTGTGTTCTCAGCTTATGATGGTTATAATAATTACCTAAATTTGTTTCTAAAGGTTATCAAATAACGTGAAATTTCTATTTCTATTATATATATATAAGTGTGGATAAGCAGACACGTCTCGGTCGACGTGACTGCTTCAGCTGTCGATTGACGTATCTGCTTAAGCAGGCAACTGCAACTTATTTTTATTTTATCGTAGCAGTTAAGCAGACAGCTGCCCATTGATGTGTCTACCTAAGCAGACGGTTGCAACGTCTTTTTATTTTATCATTTGTATTGATTATTTCCTGGATTGCTTCAACTGTATTTTTACAATATCACCCTTAAGAAATCATCTTATTTTATATGTGCAACATAAATTGAAACAAAGTAATTTAGGTGTGGATAAACAGACATGTCTCAGGACAACTTATTTTTATTTTATCGTGGCAGTTAAGCAGACAGCTCTGCGTATTGATGTGTCTGCTTAAACAAGCAGCTGCAACGTACTAAGATTTTACAATATTTACCGCTAATAAATAATTTTCTCAGTTGCTTCAATTACGATTTCACTATATCATCCCGATCAGTTAATTTAAGTAAATACTAAAATTAGGATTAAAAAATTTAGTTTAAACTGGACAAATAAAATGAAATAACTATTTTAATATCTTTCTATGATTATATTTGTATAAAAAAAAGTACTATAAAAAAAATTATAAATAATTATTGGGCCCGTGCATTGAGCGAGCTCTTCGTAACTAGTCTTTATATAAAAAAAACTAAATTTTAAATTTGAATGATAGATACAGATTAAACTACGTCGTTTTAGTACTCAAATACATCACAATTCAGACACACTCCCTGTTTAGCACAAAACTGAAAAAGCGAGCTCATGAAAGTGCAAAAATGGAGGCAAATAGCGCAAAATCAACAACAAATGCATCGTCTCTTCGATGGAAAATCCTTCGCCGTTCTCTTATTCGTCGCTCTTCATCCAATTCAGGTATAAAAATCTTTTTTTTTTTCACCTATATTCAAGCATATATGTATACATACACATGTCCACATAATCAATTTTTTGAAATTTTTTATCATATGGATTGGATTTTTGTGGGGTATCCAGTGAATCTCAAGGAAATCAACCCATGAGTTCAATACCATTTCAGTTGATGAAAGAACTTGTTGAAGAAAATCTGAATAAGGGATTGTTTGCCCCGTTTTGTGAAAAATAAGAAACTTTTTCTTCTGGGGTTGAGGTCTTTTGGAGATATAGGCATTGTTAAGTATTTCTGTTACAGAAAAAGACTTAACTTTTTACTTAATATATGGGTAATGTAAAACTTTATTTTTTGGGTTTGACAGTTGGGATTGAATTGTTGTGTTACAGAAGATAAATCTGAAATGGGTATTCAGAGAATATCTAGAAAGGCAACTCATGGATTCAATTTGATACCATTTCATCTGATGAAAGACTGTGTTGAGGAAAATGTGAATCCGATGGATAGCTCACGGAATGCTAAGTTATGCTATACATTGCCAGATACTAATGCTACCCAACTTATTCTACAGTGAGTTTCGATATTCCTAAGTTCATTTTTTCCTGTTCTTTTTTGAGTATGGTAAGACGAAGTTCATTTTCCTCTTCTTCACTTCACTTATGGGTGGATGTAGTATGAGGGTAGTGGGTGGGGGTGGGAATCCATCACCTTGACTCGAATCACTCAGTTGCACACACATGTTGTCACACTATAGAAGTCTGTGTGTACCCAATGGTGTGGTCGAGTGATTAATGAAGTTGGTTGAGAACCACGAGGCTCAAGATCGAATCTCGGAGACCAAAACTCTAGGTGATTTCTTCCTCTTTGTCCAAACCTTATTGGATAGAGTCACTTGGTACATGGTACATGTTGTTGGTGGGAAGTGGTATGTATCCGTGGAATTAGTCGAGGTGCGTGTAAGCTATTCCGGACATCACAATTATTCCAAAAAGAATAACACTATAGAAGTTTGTGCAGCAGTGATCAACATGTTACCTTTGTTGAGTCCCAACATCATATATGTTCTTGGGAAATATTCACACATCATAGAACCCAAGGATCTGATCTAGTGATCAATGATGTGGGTTGAGAACTATGAGGTCTCAAGTTCAAATTCCAGCAGAAACAAAAACACCAGGTGATTTCTTTCTATTTGTCCAACACTTGGTTACAAGTTACCAGGCATATGCTGGTAGGAGGTAGCATGCACCCCAAGAAAACGATTATCCAGGAAAAAGAATAACTCACACTTTATGACCAATTGAGTCTCATATCAGTAGTGGGATGGGGGACTTGGTCCTCCTATATGATTTTGGACAATCCTCATCTCATCAGTTAGCTTTTGAGGTTGGGTTAGGCCCAACGTTCATTTTCTTATCAATATTGATATATTTGCTCAGTTATTCCCCCTATTCCTCAATTTGGGTGAAAAATATTACTCCCACCGTTTAAATTTGTTTGTTTGGTTTTGACTTGACACGGAGTTTAAGAAAGTAAAAAAGATTTTTGAATCTTGTGGTCTTAAACGAAAGATGCATAGAATGTACCAAATTGCTTTCTAATCTTGTGGCCATAAACATGTGACGTGGAAAGTTAAAATTAAATCATTGCCCCAAAAAAAATAAGAGACATTGTTTTTAAAAGGATAGTAAGACAAACAAATTGAAATGGAGGGAATACGTTTTTTCCTTTTGTAGTTGATTCCCCCTTGCATTGCTTGTTTTTTTCATATTTTGGCCCTGGATAGTAGAATTTGGCGGAATATAGGGAACAATGCTTTCGTTAGAATGAGCTAATTGATTGTGTTCCCGGATGATCTCTAATGGTTAGACTTTAATGCAGTCAGAGAGTGGATGATATGACACATCTTAATGACTTTGAGATCTGCAATAGATATGATATTGACAACACTGGACTTGTTTGTAAGTGTTTTTCGCATTCTTCCATTTTTTTACTTTCGTGGAAAAGTATGTAAATTTGTCCTTACCAAGAAAAGTCTGTAATTTGTCCTGGTTCTGCTCTAAAGTGAACTGTTTTATCCTTACCCCCCCTTCTCCTGATTATTTCTTGATTCCTCTTCATTAAGCACCAAAGAAATTAATGTTGATGTCTGTCTATCAAACTCACAGAACAGTTGAGTTTTATGTTGTTAATTTCTGAGTTGCATTGAGGGTGTGGCATAGTGGTTAGTTAAGTAGGTGCGAACTTTGGAGGCCTGCCTAAGCCTTCATGAGCAGTAAGTAGTTGAAATCCCTAGTAGGAGAAAAAACAGTAGGTGATTTCTTCCTATCTGCCTAAGCCTTCGTGAGCGGAGTTATCCGGTATTTGTATTGGTGGGAGCTAGTAAGTATCCTGTGAATTAGTCGAGGTGCCCGCAAGATGCCCTGTACACTGCCATTATCAGAAAAATAATTTCTAAGTTGAACATGGAAATTGTTACGTCTTGTTTTCTTAGATGGCTACATGAACATCCTTGTAGTCAGTGTTGATGGGTATTTGTTTTAGGTAAAGTAAACCATAGTCCAAATGCTGACTTTGTATTTTAGACGTTGAGAATAAAAAAGGCACTTCCTGAGGGAATTACACTGTAAGAGAGGATCTTTTTTTGTAGAAAATGTTTTGTCAATGTAGAAACCTTTTCTACCTCTACAGAAGAAGTCTCAATATAAATGTGAAAGGAAGAAAAGCATCTTTGCTTGTATTTGGTGCTCAATGTGCAAAGAAAGGAACCTTAGATATTTTCAGAACAAGAGCAACACTATCCAGAAGATGAAGATGACCTGTCTTGTGTTGTTTCGATTTTGGTGTAAACATGAGTATATGGAAGATCTAGAATCAGTTGTGAATGTCTTAGGATCCCTGTAATTTTTGTCATTGGATTGAAGATCTTCCTATATACTCTCTAATTTGTAATTAGGAACCTGTAACTTGTTGTGGCAGGTCTCGACTTGTTTGGAAATAGAAATACAAATTGTTACTGCCTCAAAGAAAAAAAAAAGAAACAATATAGACTAAAATTGTTACTGTAATTTGTTGTTTGAGTTCACTAAATGTACAGTTAACTTATATGATATAACCCACTCTGTTAGATGATGTTTTAGGTGCCATTCTGAACATAACATTCTTTCCAGAAGTTTGGATATGAGATATTATATATTGTAGGAAATGCTATTTCTTATTGCTTACCCATTTGAACGCCCCAGTGAATTGATGAGAAGAAATAGGATTTGGCTAGTTTTTTAATTGAATATGACGAGACTGAAAATAATATACTTTTTCTCACAAAATAGATGTTATTTGCAACTATAGAAGATAAAAGACAAAAGCAAACATTATGATAATAAGCAAATCTTCTGGATGTATTGCCAGGCGACAAAGTATTTCCTTGGCTGCAGTTTGATGCTGTGAGCTGCTTAGTCATAGCTATTTATTGTCCCTTTTGATTATATGAATTGTCCTCTAGTTAATAACATTTACAGATTAAGATTCTTTAACTCTGATCTACAAGACTAATTCCTTCTGTTATGTAATAAAGTTCCTTCGTAAACAACTGGGTTTTCACAGAATATTTATAAGCCAGAAGGTGCATGTCATTTAGTCAGACTTAATGGTCCATGTCATGCTACTTTGTCCTTCTAATTCATATACTTTCTTGTTGAGCAGGTCAATGGCCGTCAGAGGATGTTCTTGCCCACTACTGCTTGTCACATGCAAGCATTTTCAGGCATTACCAAATGTTATATTTCACATTGTATTAGAATGTTTTTTATTATACCTTCAACTGATTTCAGTTGATATTTGCCTCTTTCAGGGGAAAAAGAGTGATTGAGCTTGGATCTGGCTATGGCTTAGCTGGATTGGTCGTTGCAATGACCACAGAAGCACAGGAAGTTTTTATATCTGATGGAAATCCCCAAGTTGTTGATTGTATCCTTTTGATTTAGTGGGGATATGAGCACTGTAATTTGTTGCACTGATATTGACCAATTTCTGGTACTTACAGGTAAAATGACAAATGCAATCTGCTTCTGCTCTTATTTCTTTCTTTACTTTGTGGATTCATTAGTATCCATTAACTTGGGGGTCTTGCTTTTTTATTCCTGGGGACAAACCTGTATCAGTTGGGATAAATAAGCAAAAAAGGTTGATGATTGCTGAACCATGGCACATAATCATAGTTGTGCTGGAGGGAACGTTTGACAATTTTACTGTGTGCTTCTCCAAGGATATCTGGTGATAAATTTGTTTTTGATCTAAGTTGATAAGTTATGTATTTTTTTCATTTTTCAGTTTATTGATCATGCCACTTGTTTTTGCTTGTCAACTCTAATGGGAACCTAGTAATTTAAGTGGTTTGTCATTCATTAGTAGTGTGTTGAAGAATGTCATATTTGCTAAGACCTTGTCGTTTGCATCTATCTGTTAATTGTGCCGTAACCTGAATGTCTATCCTTTACTTTGCTCTACCCTGAGATATACATTGATGGCCATCCATTAAATCAAATTTACGGTTAACCCTTGAAAGAGTTATCTGTCTTCTATTTTCTTTCAATTCCACTAAGTGATTGATCTCCAAGTGTTGTTGTTGTCCCAATTCATTTAAACTTTAATCTATAACTTGCGCCTATCAAAACATTGTGTAAGCTCTAAGATGTCCAACTTTATTAAAAGTTCAATTACTCGATTGCTTCACGTATCTCTTATCTTTACTTCAGATGTACTTGACATTCAGATATACAGCGTAATGTAAATGCCAATTCTGTTTCGTTTGGTGGTACGAAAGTGAAGCCATTGATGTTACACTGGGGTCAAGAAAAAGACACTGATATCTCCAACACATTTGATGTCATCATTGCAAGTGACTGGTAGTTGTCTCTTTTCCTTAATAAACTGTTCTTTCCTCATTGAGCATTCTGCTGTAACCTTTTCCACGATATAATGTACTCAAATTTGGTAGTGTATTATGCTATTTGGTCAAAGAAAACCCCTCGTTGCATCCATCTGTGCTTAGTTGGAGTTACATTTCTCATCTTTATCAAATAAGCCTGTCATGTACACGTGCAATAACCCAACATGGATCTTTCCATTCTCTGTGCAAAGATGCTTTGTATTTTGATTCCAATCGTCATTTTGTAGCACTTTCTTCAAAGAGTTCCATGGAGCACTCGTCCAAACTATCAAATCATTGTTAAAAGAGGAAGGTTCTTCTGAAGCCATACTTTTCAGCCCCAGAAGAGGCGACTCATTGGACAAGTTTCTCGGAGAAGTGAAAGATAGCAGGTTGCGTTTCAGCACAGATGAAATGTACGACACAGAAGTTTGGAAGCGTCATCAGGGATTTGTCAAGGGTGATGATTCCTGGCCGAATTATGAGATGGATCATTGCTATCCTGTACTGGTTAGAATTACGCGTTGAAGATTTAGAGTGCAAGTTTACTGTATCCAGTATACTTATTTTGTACACATAAAAACTAGCTCAGATCTTATATACAGTGAAATATGAACTGATTCCACTATGGACAAGTGACTGATTATGACTACTGTTTATCAAAATTTTCATATTTGGACATGACTGCTTTGGGTTGTTTTCTTGAGCTGAGGATCAATCGGGAACAACCTCTCTACCTCGCTCAGATAGGGGGTAAGGTCCGTGTACACTCTACCCTCCTTAGATCCCATTCGGTGGGCTTACACCGGGTATGTTGTTGTCTTAGCCCCTCTTAAGAGTTTGAAGTATTTCAACTGCACACACTTTTACTTTCAACTAATGAGTTTGGTAGTTTTAAGTCATGCAAGATAATGTTGTAGTAACTGCAGATGGGGTCTACACGTTGAGTTTGGAGAGGATAGAATGTACGTAACCTTACCCTTACCTCGAGAGGTTATTTCTAATAGACTCTTGATTCTCAAGAAAAAGATGAGATAGTATTATCGATTTATCTTCAACTCTAATAGTCCTTTTAAAGAAAGAAGTGTGCCTTTCGTTACATTAAACGGGAAACGTTTTGAAAATTACTACAATAACAACATATCTAACGTAATTTCATGTGTAGAGTCTGGAGAACATAAAATGTACGCAGACATTATTAGATGTAAATTGTTGTTTGATACTCCCTCCATCCCATTTTAACTTAATTTGTGAGACAATGCACACATATTAAGAAATGACGTTCAAAGACAAAATTTAAACTTTACTTTCCACTATTGTCCTTTGTGAAGTCATAAAATATGTGTTGTAATTTATCTTCTAAAAAAATATAAAATTTCAATAATTGAAAGGGCAAATATGAAAAAAGTTTCAAACATTCATCTTGAATTCTGAACAATTAAACTATTTTGAACGTTGAATTTTTTTAAAAAAAATTAAGTTAATTTGGGACGAAGGAAGTATAAATTTAAGGAAAAAAAGTAGAATTTAAATAGCTTAGTATTTGAAATATTTAAAAATGTTGAGGCTATTTTAAGGATTCCTTCCCCCAAAACACCCCCTCTACTTCCCTAAACTTTTATACTAACCCCTAACTTTATGTAATTACATTTTAGTCTTATTTTTAAAACAATTTCCAAATTAAATTGCTATCAAGCTTTGTTAATTATTTTTTAGCACATATCAAGTTTCAACATTACCTTTCCCAACCTTCGACCCGACCCATCCAAACAAGTTTTAACCTTATCATATAATTAATGAAACAACCAAAACAAACGTGATTCTCTTACTAATCATATCACGGGAAACCATCATCAGGATGGGACGGGCTTTCTATTTCGTCCTCTTCGTCTCAGACCGATCCCCTTTATCTCCTAAAAAAAACTATCCTATCTCACTCCACCTACTAAGAAAATATTTTAACGACCAATAAAACTAAGATCGAAAAAAATTAGGTGGACAATGATATAATTTTACATAGTTTAGGGGCTTAAGCGAGTTCTTGAAAAGTATAGGGGGTTCAACAGAACTCAATGTTTTTACTCAGTTCAGAAAATCCAAGTGTTTTAAACCCTTAATTCTCCGCCGGCGGACCACCGGCCACCGTTTTCACCTTCGTCGTCGGATTCTTCTCTTCCTTGTTCACCTTTGAATTCGAATCAGGAAAGTGAAGAAAATATCAAAACTAATAACAAGAGGAAAAAAAATTGATTTCGTAGTTTTGAATCTCAATTTTGAAGCAATGGATGAAGAAATCTCGAATTCAGCTCGGAGAATGTCTATGCGAACTCGTAAAATTGCTCCAAAAATGGCTGCTGCTCTTGCCAGTTCTGATAATAGAACACAGGTATTCTAAATACCTTACATTTTTCTCACAAATTTTGATTTATTTTTTTTTTAAATTTAGCGTTTATCATTTTGGATATCCTGCTAGTTTAGTTAATTCATGGACTTTTATGATGTATTTATTTGTTAATTTTGTTGTTGGAGTAGGCTATACTGGCGCGGCTTGATGCTTTGGAAAGTGATAATGCAGTAGTGGAACCTCAATTACTTGATGATGATGATGAAGCTTCTCTGGACGATGAGGATCAAGGTTAGCTGTTTTCTGTTTTCTTGCTCAGTATTCTAACTTGGTGTACGAGCCAATTTGTGTGCAGCTGACTAATTTTACAAAATATATGTCATATTCCACCAGCAGGTAACTCTTTCCACCATTGCTAGGACAGCTGGAGAGAACTTTATTGACCACTAGGTATCACGCTTGGGTTAAATATGTGAAAGTGTTACTGCTTTTCCACAAGTTCTAGCTTGTCTGGAGTTGAATTTGTTTTACCGTTGTGAGTTTCCCAGAACATAATTGGTCAGAAGTTTCGATATAGGAGGAGGGCTGAGATAGGATAACAGTTGGAGTAAAAAGAATCTAAGTAATATGATTTTTTCTTAATACTGAATTCATTAGTTGGGACGTGAGGAATGTGCTGCATCCACTGAAATGGGCCTGGTTATGGCGGAATTGGTATTAAATATTTGTATAATTAATCCAATTAGTTCAAAATTGAGGCCTAGTTTTCATTGGTTTCTTGGGTTCTTCCTACTCCTTCCACTTGAGCAATGCAGAATAGTAGCTTTTGTTGTTTATGCCAGCATTATGTTTCATGGATAATAGATAGGAAGATAGATCTTTCACCAATACTCTGCAGGAAATCGTACATTTTGCAGGCTTTGGTGATTAGTTTACTCAATTAAGGATCGTATGAAGAATAGATGGACTTGTTCCTTCTGTATTACAGATTGTACGTTTACAGGCTTTAGTTGATTCATATGTTCAATAAGGAGTGCTTCACATAGCTCTAATTCACTTATATTTGCATGTTCATTGAAGTTGAGCCTGCATCACTACCTATACAGTGACTATGGAGTAGAGTAAATATTTGTGGGACTTGATGCTCTTTTTGTCAGAGTGTAGTCGTCTATCTAGAAAACCATTATTGTTGAATGCAATGTTGTGAAAGGTGATTGTCATGTCGCCAATGGCGAGAGGCCAGGCGAGGCGGCCCTTCATCAACTTTTAGCTTTGTAGCAAAGCGACCTTCAAAAGGTGACGCCATAGCGACAGTGGCGACAAAAGCGTCGCCATTTGTATTTTCTTAAAAAAAATGCAACCAAATTAGGGTTTTGAAAGTTAAAAGGTAATTTTAGGGTTTTCTTTCCAAATTTGCACTATTGCATCCTTAGACTTAGAGTGTGACTCCTACCAAATGACCCAGCTAGATTTCTCCGGCGACCAGCCAAACTTTTCTGGAGACTCCAAGGTCCTACCGATACATATTTCTTCTTTTCTTCTCAGTTTCTTCTTCCTGTGTTTCTTTTTCCCTCTTCTTCTTCTTCAGACTTCAGAATTACTTCTACCTCTATTTTTTTCCTCACTATTTTGACTTTTGTTTTGTTTTTTTCTCATTCAAGTTCTAGAATTTTAGTATCTACTAACTATTTTCAGTTTTTGAATTGAAATATTTGCTAATATGGTATTGAGATTGATATTTTGATTATTTATATATGTAATGAAATATTTTAATTTTTTAGTATTAATTGACGTCGTCGTTCAAAAAGGCAAGCGCCTCGCCACTCGCGTTGCCTTTTGTGGCGAGGCAAACCCTTGTCGCCTTTCGCCGTCCAAAACACTAGTTGAACGAAAACAAGGATTTGTGGGACTTTATTCTCTTCTTGTGCCTGATGGTTTGATGGTCTATCCAAAGAACCATTACTTGTTAAGCTCTTTACAGAAGCTAGCGAACTCCTGACCATGAGCAAAAAGAAGAGAAGAGGAAGAAATGAAAAAGAATATAGCTTTCTTCTCTTATTTTCATTTGCAGGATCTATTTATTAGGTTTAATTCGGCAAATAATAGACCAGAATCAAGGGTAATAAAGTATTTTATTGACCATCTTGATCTTGTCATCTTTGTTTCCTTCTATCTTTTTCATCCCTTCAGCAAACTTCTTTTGTTATACCTTCTCTTCCGGTCTGTAGTGGAGGATTTGTATGGTCCTATTCTTTCCTTTTCTTCCAATTATAACTATAAAATTTTCTGACTTCCAATTCAATTTATATTATTTTATTTTAATTCCAGTATATCATAAGAAGTACCCAAAAGGCACAAAGCGGAAAACTCGCCAAGCTAAGGCACTTGAGAATAAGAGAGCCCCCAAATCATTCCTTGAGCTCTTGAATGAGGTATAGATTTCCAAGGCTAATAGATGTTTTTTTTTACGTTTACTTCAATGATATAAATTAACCTCTCACTGTATTGATTGTGAAGGCAAACCTAGAGCCCCTGCCACCACATGTGCCAACCTATTTAAGAGCAGCAGTCGGACCTCCAAGTTCCAGCTCTCGCCGTCATTTCTGCACAGTTTGTGGTTTCTCCTCGACCTATACATGCGTGCAGTGTGGGATGCGCTTCTGCTCAATCAAATGCCAGACCATTCACAATGATACTCGGTGCTTGAAATTTGTTGCTTGACTGGTGAGAGTTGCAACCTATATAAATTGGATGGACATGCTGAAGGTTTATTCTCATGTCTTGTAGCATTTGCTAGTTTCATGTTTAAATAGCTAATGTACATATTCAAGTACTCTGACTAATCTGACTCACTTTGGAAATATTGGACTTTGTCCTTTTTCTCCGAAGTATATTTGTTGTTACTCAAGCTTCTTCTAGGGTAATGTTTTGTTCGGCTGCTATAATTTGATTTCTTTGCCCATAACTACAGATGTTTGAATGAAGATGTTATCTCAAGTGACTATCCAAAAAAGAACAAAAAGGGAAAAAATGCCATGTTTTGTGCAATTTGGCCATTTTTTTCAGCTTTTTATATGTGAGCAGCTACAAATATCAAGACTTCAAAAAATTATATGAAAATTACTTTCATAGTAAGCAAGCAATTAACCAGCAATCTGCATGTTGGCTTGAGGCAATAAAAGCTTCTAGATTGTGATCTGGCATTCTATGCAGAGTATGCCACTTCTAATGATCAAGCCTGTCAAAGAGTTCTCTTTGCTATGAGCTTACTTTTTTCATGATTTTGTTTTCTGTGTTCTTACAACATGCTTTTACTTGCCTTTTGATGGTCGTGTTAACTTGTCTTCTCCAGTATGTTTTTCACTGCTCTTTGCTCATTTTTCTGTCAAGTGTTTCATGATTTCACTGGGAAATGGAGATAGATTGGTTCTTTTGCTTGTCTTTCATCCTGTCCATTTACAGATAATCTGCTTTTTTGTGCTTCGTTTTTTACTGCACTTATATCTCTGCTCTTGTTACTACAGAAGGCGAGTTATAAACTTGCACATCTACATGTTGCTGCCAATAATTGTTTAATAGTGTGTCAAATTAGGTAGGCAGGCACCCAAGAGTGTGACTTAGTGGTCAATGTAATGGTTTTAAAAACCATTAAGATCCCAGCGGAGGTAAAAACTTGGCCACGTGCCATTGTAGATGTAGTAGCTTTTCTTGTCTTGTTTTTTCTATCACTTTTCGTCATATATCTAGTAGTGTGAAGCACTGTCCAAAAATCCTGCATACCCCTTACATGACAGAAAGACAAATCCTCTTCAGAGACATCTGTTGCTGATAGTTTCTTTCAAAAATGCTTCTACATCTTTGATAAATGTCTTGTTAGGAGATATGATTTCTTGGAACTCATAATTTTTATTTGAACGCTTGAACTATGGTTTGTTCCAATTGAGCACCTATACACACAATAAAGTGTTTCTATTAGACACTTTTGGTTCATATGTCGGAAAAATTTATGTTCCTGTTCTCAAGCGTCCATTACATCGTAAACTGTTTATTTAGGCTGTACATTTACATAAGAACTACCCCTGGGCTGGGAAAAACTCAGCCCAGGAATCATGTAAACAAGATAATGCAACAGCTTCACATCCCAAGCTGCTGCTAAAATAGTGATCATCAAGCTTATCTGGAATGGTAATGGCCTATTGGTTAAAACACTGTGGCTCGTGGCCAATGAGCCGTCGTCAACACCAGCATATGATATTCCAGATGATTTCTGGCTGCAACATTAAACATAATTAATTATAAGATAAATGATAAGTATAAAGGAACAAAGAAAGTAATTTTATGTTGAGAGTGGATTGTTAATGCGTTTAACTTATTGAACAGAGTTCTAAGGTCGGTTTGTGACTCCTGGATGCTTGGTGATTTAGTAGTTTCCACTAGGTGGAGATGCCAAGGTTGGTTCTTCAATTTTCTTATTTCTTCGAGGAGAAGATTATGTAAACACACTAAAACGTCTAGGTACGAAAAATGAACAATTGATAGTTCATGTGTATTTTGCGACTCCTGAATGCCTGTTGATTTAGTAGTTCCCACTAGGTAGAGATGCCGGGGTTGGTTCTTGAATTTTCTTATTTCTTCGAGGCGAAGATTATGTATACACACCTAAACGTCCAGGGAAAACGAACATTTGATGATAGTGAAACTCACACACCTGATAGTTCAGACATGAAACTTAGAAAAACGAGATACTTATGACCCCAAATTCTGTGTGTTAAGAAATCCACTTATTATGTACATAAGAACTCATAAACTTAAAATCCTGCGTCAGCTTCTAGACGCAACAAGTTAAGCAAAACAGAGGAAGTAAGTTTGTCACATACCTAGCAGAAGGAACAGGGCAAAAGGTGATAACATAATCTGCAGAACCACAAGTGAAGGTACTGGTGCCATCATCATAAGCATAACTATAAGAGCGTGGGCATGCACTCTTGAAGAACGATGAGTAATCCGTTGGCTTACAGGTATCAGGTGTCGCGTATGATCCACTACAACAGTATCTCGGATCACCAAACGCTTCACAAGCACTCTTACATCCAACAGACTCTGTATTACCAGTACTACTATAGCTATTCATCGTTTTCTTCAGCTCATTTGGGCATGCCTGGTTGAGATCAACAACACAACCGGTTGTTGAACAGTTTCCAACTCCTGTCTCCGCGCCTTGTGGACTTATAAGCATAGGTAAGTTATAACCGTCCACAAGGCTAACATCGTAGAAATCGAGCCCTCCTGCACCATTCAGAGTGAACTCCGCCAGAGTAGTTGGCGGAGCAGCTCCTTCTCCGGAACACTCTAGTGTTCCGGATCCACAGTCGCCTGTTACACAGACGAATTTGCCTGTGGAAGAATCTCGGGAACAGAAAGTCCGACCCCATAAACGACCTGACCAGCCCGTTGGAACGGAAACGGGAACGGACTGGCCGGGATTCAACATGAATCCTGTTGGAGCAAGTTGTGTTGTTCCAGCACCAGATAAAATTCCTGGCCATACTTTATAATTGCACTGATTTACTAGTGTAAATGTTGCTGATAAGGTCCCTGTTTCATCGCAAAAACGAAAAAAAAACAATCATAAATCAATCAACTACATCTCAATCTCGAACTAATTGACATTGATCACATGAATCGCGTCGGCAGAGACGGAGCTAGAGTGCAATATACAAGTTCACGATTTCCCTCTAAACCATATAACATATATAAACAGAAACTCAATAATATCTGTAAATATTTGACTGTGATCTCAGTTACGACCTGTTATAACAACTTATAAACTTCAAATCCTGGATTCACCTATGATCATTTGAGTATCCAACATAAACAACAACAACAATATACTCCGTCCAATCATAAGTGAAATTTACCCCTACCTTTGTGAGCTATAGAGGTGGTTTTCAATACACCCTCGGCTCGGCTCAGCTCAGGTCAAATTTACACTTGATTGGTTCAACCTTTTAACGTTTTTAGTATTGAATTCATCGTAAAACAAAATACAAGCGTATAAAAGTCACCTGAAATTAAAAAGATGAAACATGAGGAAAAGAAAGCAAGAGAAACTTGAGCATTCACCATTCTTTGCGTTTTCTCCAAATTGTATTATGAGAAGAGGAAAAAAATGTGTGAAGAAGACAATGTAGGCACGCAAATAGTATGTGAAGAAAACTGAAAAAAAGAAAAACAAAAAGACAAATTGATGACATATTGTGAGATGATATAATATTTTTTTATTTTATAGAATTTTAAAAAAAAAGAAAAGAATAAGTGAGATATGATATTTTTAGAAAGTATTTTGGATGGACATTGGAGGAAAACATGACCAACTTTACTATAGGTCGGCGGAGTCGGGATTTTTACGATTGAGAGTTCAAAATATGAAAAGTAAATATATGGAGTTAAAAGGAACTTAATATTTATTTTATATATATATATATAGACAGAGTCGAAATTTTTACTAATTGGGATTCAAAATATGAAAGAAAGCATACGAAAGAGTTAAAAGGAGCTTAATATAGGAGAATCTTAGTAGTTCAGTTGATTGGTTACCTGAACTCTCACCTTGTTAGTGAAGGTTCGATTCCCCGCGTTTTAATCTCTTCCCCATTTCTCCTTCTCCTACCCTCAATTTATTTATATAAAAAAAAAGCTTAATATTATATATATATATATAATATATATATATATAATAATAATTTTAATTATATGTAAATGATGTAATTTTTCATTGATGAGAATTCGGATGAACCCCTAGACTCTATCTAGCTTTGTCGCCCCTACTCGAAACTTGTGCTTTCCTATCCATGTCGCTTTCCTTTATAGCAACAAAGGAGAACGCGATATTGATTCAGTCGGAGATATTCTACTGTTCTGATCAAATCAACCTACTACTCAACTATCCACGTGTATGCTAAGAGAGCATTAAGATATTTTTCAAATTTCGACAATGATCAATTAATACGAGACGAGAGTTATTTATTAGTATTCGCTCTGTTTACTTCTACTTGTTCATGAATACTATACATCAATTAATATAAATATTAATGATAGTAAGATATATTGTTGAATTGATTTAATCCAAAACTTATGTATTTTATTGCTTCAAAAATAGTAAGATATATTCTTGAATTTGACTAAAAAATGAATATCCAAAATTGTAATAAATTAAATATAATATGATCTTTCATATTGAGCATAAAAATAATTTGAATAGGTAAATAAAGATTTGAGAGATTCTTATTCATAAATTCTAAGCAAAATCATTAATCAACAACAAAACATAGTCACCCGAGCAGAGTCCGAAAAAGTGGAACGTACGCAAATCTATCAACAACAACAACAAACCATAGTCCCAAAAGCAGAGTCTGAAAAAGTGGAACATAAGCAAATCTATCAACAACAACAACAACGACAAAACATAGTCCCACAAGCAGAGTCTGGGAAAGTGGAACATAAGCAAATCTATCAACAACAACGACAAAACATAGTCCCACAGGCAGAGTCTGAGAAAGTGGATCGTAAGCAAATCTATCAACAACAAAAAAACATAGTCCCAAAGCAGAGTCTGGGAAAGTGGAACGTAAGCAAATCGTACCCCTACCTTTGAGGGGCAGAAAAGCTATTTCCGATAGACCCTTGACTCGAACAGAATCAGTATATCAAAATTGCTAAACCTATTGTCTACAAATAAGGGTCTCAACTGCTTAATCTTTCTAGTTTAACAAACCCCATATGAAATTGTAGACAGACAGTGATTCTATTTCTGATATTGCTTCCTCCATCAAACATCAAAATACATGTCAAAACTAGAGTCGAACTCGAAAAATTCAATGGATTGACCTTCAGTTGAAGGAAACTGCTAATGGTCACGATGAGTGCTTCACCCATGTCTCAAGGTTCTCAATCAAGAGGCGTTCAGAACGCCGATTGACACACAAACTGATCTACTAAAGTCTGGTCTGCTGCTGATCTTCTCTAATTTACTAGAAGTTTGAATAGGTTTATGGAGGAGTCTAGGATCAGTGAGGTGCAAATATTCATTCAAAACCTTGACAGACAGAATAAGTTGAGATAAAACTAATGGTGAAGGCAAACTCAAGTCCACCTTCACATTTTTTTTGGACATAATGGTGGAAGCAGATCTTCATCTAGCCCTTGACTGGGAAAACTACCCCACATTGGAGATTTGAAGGTAGAGAGCTCTGATACAGCTCATGATTAAGGCTAGCATTTAACAAGTTTGTTTATCTAGAAAGTTTATGGTACATTGTTTGAAATTTTAATACCTGAACTGTTTAAACTACTAATCTTTAGCACTATTATTTTTTGTTTCTATCCCTTGCTACATCACTAGCACTAAGAATCTTTATTTAATAAGCCCTATCACATTTGTATCCTAAAACCGTAAAAACACAAACACTAAACTTACTCATATTCCTAGACAAAGCCATATATATAAAGTCCAAATAAGCAGCAGCCTAAAAAAATAAACACACTTGATGAAGTCATTCATTGTCCCAGGAGAGCCAAGGCAGCAAAACCGTAAAACAGACACTCTTAAGATGGATTCCGAAGTAAGAATCCACATGCTCGTCCCTTGAGTCAGTTCTTACTCACTGGAACAAACACATCTTCTGTAAACTTTACAGTGGTATTCAAGCTTTGGTACCACACCATAAGGTATGAGAGACCATCACTACCATGTTTAGCAAGATCAAAACATTCAACAATACCAAGAATGTTTATGCAACTTCAGTCCATGTTAAGAGTCTAAGGTTCAGTACCATCTCTAACCGCAAGAAAAATCAAAGCTAGCACAGCAGCAAAAGAAAGCAATGGCATAATTCACACCTCAATGACACCCCCATAGACAATCTCCTAAACAAAACAGAATCCGTTGACTAAAGCATATAGCTAAACTCAATCAATCACCATTCTCTCCCCATGATTAAGCAACTGAAAGACTACTTGAGGACTATGGTCGAATATCATCACTTGATGGGCACCGGGCAGTCCCAAAACCACAGACAAAAAGCATACATACATGGTCACTACAAATACAGAAGTGAAACATCTGGAACACAAGCCCGCGATTGAAGCTTCTCGATTTGCACATCTTTTCCCAAAAAGTTTACAATGCAGAAGCATGAACATCAAAGAGGGAAAACATTAATGGAAATAAAACATTAATCCAAAGTCAAATTTCCTCTGGAGAAAGCGAAACACCCAAAAATTCCAAATCCAATGCCAAACTTTTTATATCATTGTATAACCAACAAAAAATAAAACTTTCCATCACAGAAACAGTCGGTAGCAAATCCCAACAACTAATTTTTAATCCTAAAAGCTACCAATGCATGTATGGAACAAAAGAACAATCCATATTAATTAAATACTCCTAAATAGAAAGATGAAAGAAAGAGGGAAGATCATGTACATGACAAGTCTTCCTCGCAGCTGGGCTAGTGCATTCCCTTGCAAAATGGCCAGTTTCTCAATAGTTGTAGTACTTGCTTCCTCCAACACTCGATCTCCCAAACCTGTAGCCACCGCTGGATCTCCCAAACCTGTTGCCACCACTCTCACGTGAACAGTTCCTTGCCAAGTGCCCTGGCAATCCACAATTATAACAAGCGCCAGAACCGCTGCCGCCGCCATGTCTCTCACTAGGACAACCTCGAGCCATGTGCCCAAACCCACCACATTTGTAACAACCACCACTTCCAGCACCGCCGCCGCCACTGCGGTCACAATCCCTAGCTTTATGCCCCATTATTCCACAAGTATAACACGCACCTCCACCGCCGCCGCCTCCTAGTCCCACCCTACCACGGTTATAACACTCCCCTCCACCGCCACCACTTCTCAAAAATCCATTCCCATTCCTCTGGTTCAATCCATCGCCACCAGGACCCATACCCCTACCACCACCACCATCATTACGACCTCCATCCAAAGACGCTCCATCAGGACCCGTAACCTTAACAGCATGAAACTTATCACCATCATCAATCACCGTAAACTCAACTTTTTGACCTTCATACAACGAAGGAAATCCCTCAGATTTGATCTGAGTCTGATGAACAAACAGATTTCCAATTCCCTCAAAATCAGGTTTGATGAAACCGAAACCCTTTTGGTCATTGAACCGAGCCACAGTCCCTGTAAATCGAGTATCTTCGGCCGCCATTGATGATGATCCCAAAATCGCTGTGAAAATTTTGTGCCCTAATTTTTTGGGAATAAGGAGAATTTATAGGTTAAATTGTTAAGCCTTATTGCACCAGAGCTTATTGGATCCCTTATCTTAATTAGGGTTTGGTTTTATTTTTTGGTTAGTTGAATGAAGACAAAGGCCAAAAGGGGGAAAAAATGTACTCCCGCATCTTCTTTTTAGTTGTCATAATTTTTTTCCTTAAGAGTCAACCTATATAAACTTGGACTAAATTTTAAGATGTATTTTTTTTCATCATATTAATATGAAAGAAATTGCGACAATACTTTTCTCATAGTTTTTTAATATCTAAATTTTTATTTTAAAATGTCAAATTAATTTAATCTAATTTAATTTTGAAAATTAGTCAAAGTGACTTCAAAAAGTCAAACATGATAACTAAAAGGGACGGATGGAGTAATTTTAAGGCCAAGTTTTGACATTGAACTTTTTTTTAATATAAAAAATATTATTTACCATCTATGGTAGCAAGCCATAATGGCATCATTTTCCCTTCTACATGCCCTCGAGCCCATATATGCAAACAATTAGCTTAAAACTCACCTTTTCAAAAAAAAAAATTAGCTTAAAACTCACAAATGGCCATTTTTAGCCCTTAATAATTAAAAATATAGCCATTTTTTGTAGTTTTAAATAAATTTCATTGTTAATATTTTAAAGTATTGTCATCAAAATTTAGAGAAAATAGTCAAATATCTCCTTAATCTGTAACTCAATTCTAAACTACACATCAATACTTCACGGGGTCTTATTGCTCCCCTGGAGTATTTTAAATTGAGATATTGACATTCTTAAAACATGCTAATGGTCGCAATGAGTTCTTTACTCATGTCTCAAGCTATATTTCTCGGACTCTTCAAAAATGTCGACGGTGCGCGTCAGATCCTCCAAAAATAGTGTATAAATGAATGATCCGACACAGGTGCGGCAACATTTTGGAGAATTCGAGCAACTTAAGTCTCAAGGTTCTCAACCACGAGGAGTTCAGAGTGCAGCTTTACACACAAACTGATCTACTAAAGTCTGGTCTGCCACTGATCTTCTCTTAATTACTAGAAGTTTGAGTAGGCTTATTCTTAGTAGCTCTACTTGACAAGAAAACTTAGGGAGTTGAGAAACCAACATCAATCATGCCAGTGCTAAAAAGATGGTACTCACTAGTTCCTACAAATAATTTGAAATCAGAAACAGTAGCATGCAGCGTACAATATTCCAGTTTTTAAGTCAAAACCACACTTCTGGAGAACTAGGACAACAACAACCAGTGTAATCCCACAACTGGGGTCAGTGGAGGGAGGACGTATACAAACCTTACCCATACCTATGATGGGGTAAAGAGGTTAGTTCTGGTAGACCCTCAGCTCAAATTCTGGAGAAATAGGACCAGAGAACAAAACTGAATCAGCATGACACTGCCTGTTTACAAACTGTTATCTCCAAGGGATGATGAGTTCGCCTAAACCATTTCTACCACCCAAAATTTTTTATTTTCATCTAAACATACTAGTACGGAGGAGTCTAGGATCAGTGTGGTGCAAATATTCATTCAAAACCTTGACAGAATAAATTAAGATAAAATTAATGGTGAAGACAACTTGGGAGTTTTGCAAAGGAAATAGTCCACCATCACATGTTTATCGGACATAGTGGTGGAAGCAGATCTTCATTTAGCCCTTGACTGGGAAAACTATCCCACCTTGGAGATTTAGAGGTAGAGGGCTCTGATACAGCTGATGATTAAGGCTAGCATTTAACAAGTTGTTCGTTTATCTAGAAAGTTTATGGTAAATTGTTTGAAATGTTAATAGCCGAACTGATTAAACTACTAATCTTTACCACTACTATTTTTTATTTCTATTCCTTGCTACATCATTAGCACTCAGAATATTGGTTAGCCTGTCACAATTGTATCCTAAAACCGTAAACACAAACACTAAACTTATTCATATTCCATATCAGGCATCAACTAGACAAGGCCATATATATAAAGTCCAAATAAGCAGCAGCCTAAATAGATAAACATACTTCACAAAGTCATTCATGGTCCTGAGAGAGTCAATGCACCAAAACCGAAAAACAGCCACCCTTGAGATGGATTCCAAAGTAAGAATCCACGCGCTCATCCCTTTACTCAGTTCTTACTCAATGGAACAAACAAATTTTGTGTAAACTTTACAGTGGTATTCAAGCTTTAGTACCACACCACAAAGTATGAGACCATCACTACCGTTTTAGCAAGATCAAAAGATTCAACAATACCAAAAATGTTTATGCAACTTCAGTCCATATAAAGAGTATAAGGTTCAGTACCATCTCCAACTAACTGCAAGAAAAACCAAAGGCTAACACAGAAGCAAAAGAAAGCAATATCATAATTCACACCTCAATGACATCCCCATAGGCAATCTCCTAAACAAAACAGAATCTGTTGACTAAAGCATATACTTAAACTCAATCAATCACCATTCTCTCCCCATGATTAAGCAACTGAAAGACTACTTGAGGACAGTGGTCGAATATCATCACTTGATGGGCACCAGGCGGTCTCAAAATCACAGACAAAAAGCATACATACACATAGTCACTACAAATACAGAAGTGAAACATCTTGGACAGAAGCCCGCGATTGAAGCTGCTAGATTTGCACATCTTTTCTCATGAAGAGGGCAAAAATTAATCCAAAGTAAAATTTCCTCTTGAGAAACCCAAAGATTCCAAATCCAATGCCAAACTTTTTATATCTTTGTATAACCAACAAAAAATCAAAACTTTCCATCACAGAGACAGTTGGTAGCAAATCCCAACAACTAATTTTTAATCCTAAAAGCTACCAATGCATGTATGTAGGAAACTAAAGGAACAAAAGAAAAAAGGACTGGTGAGTAAACAAGTCGAATGATCCATATTAATTAAATACTCCTAAATAGAAAGATGAAAGAAAAAGAGAAGATCATGTACATGACAACTCTTCCTCAAAAAGATTTTCTCACTTCACAGCTGGGCTAGTGCATTCCCTTGCAAAATGGCCAGTTTCTCCACAGTTGTAGCACTTGCTTCCTCCAACACTAGATCTTCCAAACCTGTCGCCACCGCTGGATCTCCCAAACCTGTCGCCACCGCCACTCTCACGAGAACAGTCCCTTGCCAAGTGCCCTGGCAATCCACAATTATAACAAGCACCAGAACCGCCACCGCTGCCACCACGTCTCTCACTAGGACAATCTCGAGCCATGTGCCCAAACCCACCACAGTTGTAACAACCACCACTTCCAGCACCACCGCCACCTCCACTACGGTCACAATCCCTAGCTATATGCCCTGTCATTCCACAAGTGTAACAGGCACCTCCACCACTTCCAGCACCACCACCACCACCAGTACAATCCCTAGCAATATGCCCCGTCATTCCACAAGTATAACACGCACCTCCTCCTCCTCCACCACTGATACGATCACAATCCCTAGCCATATGTCCTACCCTACCACAGTTATAACACTCACCCCCACCACCACCACTTCTCAAAAACCCATTCCTCCGGTTCAGCCCATCACCACCACGACCCATACCCCTACCCCCACCATTACGACCTCCATCCAAAGACGCTCCATCAGGACCCGTAACCTCAACAGCCTGAAACTTATCACCATTCTCAGTCACCGTAAACTCAACTTTCTGACCTTCATACAACGAACGAAACCCCTCAGATTTGATCTCAGATTGATGAACAAAAAGATCTTCGATTCCCTCAAAATCAGGTTTGATGAAACCGTAACCCTTTTGGTTACTGAACCGAGTCACAGTCCCTGTCAATCGAGTACCTTTGGCCGCCATTGATGATGAGCTCAAAATCGCTGTAAATTTTATTGTGCCCTAATTCTTTGGGAAATATGAAGAATTTATAGGTTAAAATCGTTGAGCCTTATTGCATTAGGGCTTATTGGATCCCTTATTTTAGTTTGGGTTTGGTTCTATTTTTTAGTTAGTTGAATGTAATTTTTATTTGGTCCTTTTTTAGGAATTATTTTTGAAAGGAAAAAATTGGGTAGGGGTTTAGAATGGGGGAGATCGAATCGTCGATCGTAAGGTAAAAGTTTCATCTTTTTTAAGGATAAAAAATAAAGGTTGATGGTATTTTTAGATCAAATGATGAAGAAGATGAAATAGCGGTTGGATGGTTAGGACATCCTATTTTTAGAGATAAAGAAAGGCGTGAACTTTTTGTACATCGTATGCTTACTTTTTTTGAAACATTTTCGATCGTTTTGGTAGACATCGATGGAATTGTTGTATTTGTTCGCCCAATTTTGTTCAGTTCCATCCAAGCTCGATTTTGTCTGAATCTTCGTGGAAGAAGAAGAAGTGGTTCACCAGCCACTACATTTGTGGGGACGTCTAATCCTTTTGCAGCCGCAAGGCTGGCTAATCGTACGCAACAAGCTCGAATACCCCTGGTTCTGGAAGGCACATGAGTCCGAGGGCAGTCCAACCCACAGGCTGCAAGCACCAGCTTGCTGGCAGAACGAAAGACTTGAAGCGGATAGCTGGAAACTGGCATTTTCAGAGATTCTCCTTGGTCTAATTCCACGCCTTATGACGAAAGGGGAATCGGCGTGGTGTAAAGTAAAGATTGGGGGGAGTAGAAAAAATTTCCTTATGGGGTATAGTTAAGCCGAAAATAAAGAGTTGATGGTATTTTTAGATCGGGTGAGAGTATTTTTAGATCAAAAGGTGGAATAGAGTTATAGGTGAGTCTAAGAGCTAATTCGTTCAAAGACAGGAAAGACAATTTCGAAAGCAGAGATATAAACTGGGACAGGATTACTACTGGCTTGAAAACGATGACTCACTGTGATTGGAATCCGACTTCCTTGTGACCCGTTTATTTGCTTATGTTATACCTCTTTCTTTGCTAACTCCGCCTGTATTTGAGCATAAACTAATCTATCAATGAATGTTAGGGGTATTTTTGGTATTTTTCATCTGTATATTGGAATGATTTTTCAGTTAGATTTTGTCTTTTTGAAGATGGATTTTCAAGTTTGAAAATTTGACGTTTTGATAGTAAAATTTCAATTTTTTAAAAATATTTAAAAATAACTTCAACTTCATACAAAGTAGGCCTTTTGGACAAAGATACTTATGGAAATATTAATTTATGATTATGACTCAAAAAAGTAAATAAAAATTCTAATTAGTGAAATAATTAAGTTGTAAATTTAAGATCAAAGAAACATATGCATTTGTATTAGTCACATCATTGAAATTCCTATAGACATGAAAGTAAATTTGATTTTGTACTTTGTGAAATAGTTAAATTATTTCCTCCATAAAAGTGAAGGCATATCTATCTTGTCATTGTAAAAGTTGGCTACATTTGCCCTATGAACCAAAAACAATATTTTCCAATACATAGGTCTTTAGAAGGAAAAAATTGGATCGGGCATAAAATACTGAAAATTGAATTAAAATTTTTGGCAATTTAGTATTTGATAATTCGATATTCGGTATGATATTTGGTAAAATTTTAAAATTAAGGTACTTGAGTTTGGATTGAGATTGGTATGAGATATTAGTACCATTTGCTATTCGGTATTTTCCTAATACAGAGCTATTTACATAATGAAGGTCACATAGCAACATGTCCATTACTCATCAGTACAAGTCCAAAGAGAAATTTAAAGAGTAAGAATAAATAATCCAAATATATATATCTTTTAGTTGTGTCAATTTGATTTTCTTGATGTTTTCTTATTTGTTGATCTTCTATTATATCGTCCCTTCACATAGAAAAAGAGAAATAATTGAAGCAATAGTATTAACTTTGTAATACAATCGGCTATAACTTCAATATGATATTACTGAATATCATATTGAACCGAAGTTTGATTTATCGATCATTGTATTATCATATTATATTATAAAATTCAAAATTTAGAAATCTTGAACCCTTAATCTATAACTCAGTTCTCAACTACATAGTAATACTTTACGGAATCTTATTATCCCCCCGAAGTATTTTAAATTGAGATATTGACACCCTTAAAACATCACATAAAAAATAATGAGAATTTTTCATAAATAGACTTGGCTCAAAATTTAATATGGTCAAATAACTATATTTTACACAATTACACGGCATAACCTCGGCAATGTAACATGGAGGGGAAGAGAAAGGCGAGTGAGATCGAGAGAGGGAGGAGAGAGACAAATTGTATATGTATATTTGTCAAATTGTATGTGTATA